>JAYKTE010014132.1:0-15870 GCA_036873565.1 Xipholeptos notoides
TATAACTACTAATATAATGAAACCCAGTTTTAAATATTATCCATGTAGTGAACTAGATTTTGCAAGAAAGGCTAAAATAGCACTTTATAATCAGACATTGTATATAGATACCCAGGCAACGCCGGGTCACCTAGTCAAAAATAAAATCGGTTTTCGTTGATGTCACACCGAACATTCCATGACATTCCAGACATAAGTCAAATAGGTACAAAAAGAGAGAGAGTTATGACAATAACAGCAGAAGTTGTCAACTGAACAGAGGTGACAATCAAAGCAGAATAGGTCAGAGCCCACCTGACTTGAAGAGCCGGCAGCAATTTTAAGCTTTTAACTGTCAACAAGAACTCGCCACCTCTAAGCAAAGCTGGAAGAAAGAAAGAGCATACTTTTCTACATGCTAAGCAAAAAGCTGGTTAAAAATAAATAATTGTTTTTTTTTCGATAATTTTTCTGTGTTTGTGCTTTTGTGAATTAATTTCATCTAATTAAATCAACGTGGATTTTTAGTCCTAAAAATATTGAGAGTTCAGTTATATTGTTTGGTTGATAGAACTGTGTGGTCTCACCAGAAAGAAATCACTTTTAATGACCTATGCAAGCAGTGGGCATGTTTTTAAATTGTGTATAAAATCATAAATCTTTCCACAAATTTGGTTACATTTCACAAATTGGATGCTGAAATTTTTGCTAGCTTTATTCTAAAATCTGACCAATTACTATTAATTTTTTCTTTGCTGTGACAATATTCACTGTCATCAATTATGGATTTATTTTCCTTTACAAAATTGTTTAAAGCTAGTGCTATTAAATTCTCATAAATCTACAACACCTACACTTGGGGAAAATAGTATGATATTCAGAGGATATTGGCATTAGCTTGGCAATCTTTTTTCCACCTAAAGTCTAGGTCATGAAATGAAAAATCTGGAGACATACAGACCTATGGGTCGATAAAGATTAGGTTTAACAAATATTTAGTTTTTCCCCAGTTTCATTTTCTGTTTTAGTTCAGAACACAGTAGTAGATAAGATGCCAAGATACATTATTGGTTGGTTGAATCAAGAATGAAGCAAAAGATGTTGTGCATCTTGTAGAATAATATTCTATAATAAAAGTGTCTTAATTGAAAAGAATAAAAAAAGAGAGAATATAAAGAACCAAGAATTTCCAAATAAATTTTTTTTTCAAAATAAAACAAAATCAAAAGATGTGAATTATTTATTTTATTTACAAGAATTTTTTTTATCATATATATATATATATTTTTTTTTTTTTTTTTTGTCTTTTTAGATAACGATAGCTTAAAAAGTTTTTGACTTCCATGCCATCACACAATCTGCTGTAGGTAGAAGACTGGGTCAAATTATTTATACCATTTTGGAGAGGGAAGGAGGGAAAAAGGTTTGACAAGTACTAAAATGTACTGACTGAGGGGTCTGGAAAAATGTAAGTGGAAAGAGGGGGGTCATGACCTCAGCAACAAAACAAAAAAAGAAAAAGTTCTTCAGTGAACCATGTTAAAACCAACATGATTAATATCAGCTATGGACCTCTACATAGAGAGGAGAAAAAGTGTGTGTTTTTATCTCCATACCTCAACCACAGTTTCATGGTTTACTTCCACCCAAGAGTAAAAAAATGTTCAAGATAATTTTGAATATTAATATCCACATATATTTTCCAATTATGTCAGATTCATATTATTACAAAAATAGATACTTAGTGGTTTTTAATTTTGAATCTGTCTTTTTAGATGATTGAATTAGATATATTAATTGTATATAAGTTACAGATGAAAAATTAGCTGAAATACTAGGTATCTATTTATATTTATAATCAGTCATAATAATCTAATTGGATTTCATTATTATTTTAACTCTATCTCAGCATGTGACTGCCTCTTCTGCTGCAGGTATCTCCAATTGAAACTTCACACTTAAATGGAAACTCAAAGCCAAGTCATGCTGAAATTTCATTATGTGATATTCAAATGCCACTTTTTGTCATATGACAGTCATTGATAGAGTGCTCTGATAGGGTTTATTTAAGGTTTTTAGGTGTGGTAATATTAAGAGCTTGTAGTTAATGAGCAGAGAAATAAGTAAACTTGAAACTGCCATATAATACTTTCTGTCTCTAGATGATTTCACTTAAGTAAAATTGTCTAAAGGCAGGTAGTCTTATACAGGTAGTATATGTAATCTAGACACACTTGTGTTTTATAAGATGCTTAGCCATAAAGAATGATAGAGACACTCACACACATGCACACATGTATTAAATATTAGTACAGTAGATTTTAGTTGTTTTTGTCAACAATGTAAATAAAGAATTTACTTACATTAAAAAAAGAATTATTTTGATTGCCAAAAAGAAAGAAAAAATTGTGTGAGAGAAAAAAAGACTAGAATTTTTTTTTTTTAGGGGGAGACAAAGGGTGGGGTTATTTTTTGTGAGGTAAGTACTTGTACATATGGATTGTAATTGTGCCAGAGATTAACAATTATATTTTTAAAAAAATGTTTTATTTGTTATGGAACAAGACCAAAATGGGAAAATTGTTTCACCTTTCATTTTTATATTGCAAATGAGATTTTCTTTCTTTTAATAGCCGTAGGAATGGTGGGAGATTGACAAATAAGAATTAGACATCATGAAACAAAAAAACAGAAATATCTTCAGAAATTAATGACAGAAATTAAATAATTTGCTTGTTTGTTTGTTTGTTTTGTTTTTTTAGAAATTTTCAAAATGATTACTAAATATTAGGTCAAAACTTAAGTTATTTCTGTCATTATTTATTTCAATTGGTTTTTATTCATAACATCATAAAAATTAAGTTAAAAAGGCCTAAGCTAACAAAGTAGCAAGTTAAAAACAGTCATTCCTGTTAAAGTCAACAGAGTAAAGAGGAAGCTTTACAAATAGTCTTTAAAATAGTGCATTTGGAGTATTAAAACTGGTTAAACATTGTGAAATAGGAGCATCTCTGCACACGCACACACAGAGAAAATGTTTGCATTTTGCTGCTAGTTGTAATCCAGGATCATAAGAATTCCCTACCGTCACAAACTGCCTGTCAACCTTTAACTGAAAACGGATAGCCTAGCCTACCCCACCTAGAAAGAAGATTAGCTCAACAGAATTTTAACTTTTGGTAAATGTCATCCATTAACTTATCAGAGTTGACTCCCTTCAAACATAAGCCCTTAAATATCAATATTTAATCCTTCAATATTTACACACTCTGAAACGTCAGGTGAGGCACAGCCCAGCCCAGCCCAGCCCCCCAAATAAATTTACATTCAAATTTTGTCATTCAATTCTTTATGTTCAATTAAACTTTAGAAAATAATCATTGTGTCTGCAAAACGGCAGCAATGTCATTTCTTTTCACAAAAAAAGAGAAAGAAAGTAGAAATAGACTTGAAATTTTGACTCCCAACCTAATAATCATTCAGGTAAAAAATGAAGGTAGAAACATGGTTGATTGCACTAGAATGAGAATTGCACTAAATTTACAAAAAAAAAACAAAAAAACTAACCAAGAAGATCAAGCCTTTGAAATTATTTCTTTCAGAAAAATTCCGAATTTTCCATATTTACGATTGTTTCACTTTTTTTTTTTTTTACATGCACATATATAACTGGTCATCACTAGTATACACATTATATTAGTAATAAATTATTTTTATTTGCACTATATCTGTAACCCTAGTTTGGTAAATTGGTTGTCTTTAATGGCCTATGAAGCTTTTCAGTTAGTTCCTAAATGCAGAGAATAACCATTTTTGATTAATGTCTTTCTTTTATCTGCCTCTTCTTTAAATATTGCACTATTCAACCCATAGTTGGAGAGAACAAGAAAATTCATAGCTTTGGTGTAATGGAATCACTTGGATTTGAACTTGCGTATTATGAATCCAGAATCCATACACATAGTGCCAGCAAGCTTCCCCTATCGCTCTAAGTTTTGTGCTTCAATCAAATTCATGGGCAAAGACTCTACTTGAAGAGCACAGCAGAGGCATGAAACACAGAGTTACAAATACATATCTATATAAATAGAAGATATATTAGATATAAGCATCTTAAATAATCATTGTTTGGTATTTTTGTGTGTGCATACTTTTTATAAGGGTTAGCTTATTGTTATTAGCTCCATTTTTTTCAACTCACTATTCCATTATACCACGTGTGTCTGTTGTGTATGTGTAATAATATATATTGCTTTGCCCCAATAAATAGATTTGTTTTATTTGAAAAATATTGTCAATCCCAATAAATTACTCCTCAGCCTTCGTCTATAGTTTGTGTGCGTGTGTGTTTTCTAATACAATAGTCCAAAAAGTAATATTGACTTTTTTTTTGAGATAATTTTCTAAATGTATTTCGGTCGTATCAAAATTATTTAAAATTTAGTTTATAAGTTGTCTACCTTGCTTAGAGTTTCCTCCCTTTGTATTTTTATTTCGTGTGGATTTTTTTCTTTTTATAGCATTGGAAAAAAAATGTTAACGAGTAATTAAAACATATTCTAACAATTTCTTTAGCAACTCTTAAACTCTTAGCAACTTCCTATTTTTCATAAATAATAAAATTCTGTCAATTTCAACAAGCAAAATTCTTTATACATTTTTTTATTATACTCTGCATTCATCATTCATTACGAATGACAAAGAATTTCATTTAATTTTTTAAAATTTACTGTTTTTTTAAATATTTTTCATAAAAAATTTTAACACCCAAATTTCCACAAAGGAACATTACTTTTTTTTAATCAATAATTTTCCACAATCCAAAAAATAAGAGTTAACTCTGGAAATCCCTTTCCCCCCCGCCCATTTTTTTGGTAAAACAACCGCTACCACCATTTTTTTCTCCTGAAGAAATGGGTCATCTACCAAAAATGCATATGCAATTTTACAAAAATTGGATTCCTTGATTGAGATTTACAAATTCAAATTTAAGATAATTTTTAATCAAAGATCAAAAAAATGTTTTTCATATAAATAACAATATGTATTCAGCTGAAATCTGATAAAAAAAAAATATTTTCTTCACATTTGTTTTTTTTCTCAAAAGATTTGAATTATTTTTCTGTTACTCAAACAAAATCATTCATTTCCGGTTTTTTCTCAAGTGGGCAACATAATTATATATGACTGTGTGCGTATGCATGTGTACATGCATGAAATTTGTTAAGGTAAGAAACTAACCTCAAAACAAAGTTTGTATTTATTTTTAAGAGTTTTTATCAAATTTGAGATTTTTGAAAAATACTTAGAAAATATGCATTCCAAAATTATATTTAATTTTTGTTTTTTTTAGGTTGAAGAGAAACTAATTATGGAATACCATATAGATATACACATACATAAATGTGTGTGTGTGTTTGCAATTAAAGTAAGTTATATGTTTTCAAAAGAAAAAAATTACATGTTTTTACAAGCACTTTCTAAAGTTACCCAATTTATCAAACAGTTTTATGAAAAAAGTATATACACTTATGTATTTTTATAAGTATGTATTCATTTGCACATATGCATGTATCAGTGATTATATATATATATATATATATATATATATAAATATCCTTAAACAATCACAAGTGAGAAAATGTTTTAAGATAAATGAGTATAACACAAATTAAATCAGTTAATAAAGAAATTAACATGTTTTAACATGATTTTACATCGTTCATTCTCTGGACACGTATGTGTGATTGTGTGTGTACATATTTGCATGATAGTATGAGTATGTGTAAATGCATGTGTCTATGAATGTGTATGAGTGATTAAACACTATTTCTTGCCCTACTCGATGCACAAATTACAAGAAAATTGAAATTTATAAAAATTTAAACCAGATTTTTGTAACAAATCAATGGCCAATCAATCAAAAAAAAAAATCTGATTGAACACCAAGATTCTTAACTTTAGAATTTTTGAAATTAATTTTCATTTTTTGGGAGTTGGGGAGGGGAGATGGTTGATCATCAAATTTCTCCACATTTCCTCGAAGACATTCAACATATTTGTTTAATTAGAGCGAAAATATTTGTAATGTTTTGAAGCTAAGGAATTATTTAGATGTTTTTTTTCTCTACCATTTATCTTTTCAGATGTAAAATTTTAGAAACTAAAAACAAAATCCAGTCAAATGGTAAGAAAAAGAAATTGCATAATTTTCAGGAAAGAAAAAAAATTATTTCTTACTTTTTCTTTCTCTATGAAAATACTTGATTCTAAAATAATGAAAGATAGAGAGAGAGAATGTATGTATATATGTGAAGAGAGGGAAATGATGAGGGGAGAAAAAGAGAGAAAAAAAAGACAATCTATTTTATTTTCTTGTTCAACAGGCACTGCTTTTATAATCTCCAAAGTCTGTGCCTACTTTGGCTGAGGTTTGGGCCATTGTAGTCAGTCCATTTCGCAAGGGGTTTGTTGTTGTTGCTGTTGTTGTTGTGTGGCAACGCTCTTTCAATTGGTTCAGGGCACACATAAGTTTATTATTGGTTGAGTCTAGCGTCTGAATTTGACGTTCTTGAGCCTCGATCACCATTTGTTTCTGAGAGACAAGACGTTCAATTTCTCGTTGTTCTTTACGAAGTTCATCTTCAAAACCAATTAAGCTGAAAGAAAGAAAAAAGTATTATGAATCTTCTTTTTCTAAAAATTTCATAAATAGTTATATCTTTTTGGTCAGAAAAAAAAAATGAAAATAATTAGATTTTTTATTAGAAAAAAGTTTTATGAAAACAAGAAAAAAAGTAAATAAATTTTTATATCAAAATGACATCCGTGAGATACTTCTGAACTGAGATTCATTCACTGATTACTATTGGACTGACACCATTAAATACACACGCAAAAGAATAAAAAGGATTAATGGTTGGCAGAAGAAATTGAAAACAAACATTTTTAAAAACAAAATTCAAAGTGATTTGAATCATGTGTTAATACATTGATTGAATCTTTATCCAATAAAGGAAGACACATTTTGCTCAAAGCAGGAGAAAAATTCTTCAGAGACAAATTCAATCATATGAAAATATTTGAAAATAATCATTTCTTTTTTTTCTTCTATTTTCTTTGAATGTTTCTGAAATTCTTTGAAAATAATCTAGAATTACTTATTAAATTTTTAATTCTTTTTTTTCTTGGAAATACTTGGCTTTGAATTAGCATACAGAGTAAAAAAATGTATAAAAATGTTTTTCTTAAATCATTTTTCCCCAAAACCTATCGCAACATTTTGGAGGGTGGCAATTTAACAAAATAACAAAACTATAAATAAATTCATAAATTTCTTTGTAAAAAAATAACTCTATAATTTTTTTCCTACAAATATTATTTTTAAAGATATTCAAATAACAACACAAGCCTTTCACCAACAGCTAAACTCAAGTTTTTCCTTTGATGAATTTATTTTAGTTGCTAATTTCAGTGAAATTTGATAACATTTATTTGGTAAAAATTGTTACCTGATTGGAGGAAAAAGATTTAAGAGAAAAGATACTAAACATAGGCAAAGAAAGTGGTTAGCAGATAAAAAAAATAAAAGAGGATGAGTTGGAAGTTGAAAAGAGAAAAATCCCTGCTGAATGAAGCTTTGAAAAAGAATTATATTTTATATCTTCTGTATATATACATAAAACTAGGATGAAAATATTAAACACAAATTTTAAAAGAAAACTGGAATTTCAAAAAAATGAATTTAAGAAAATTGATAAAATGTATTTTAGGTAAGAATAGTTTGTTTAAAATTTTACATTAATCTAGAAATGAAATTTCATAATGTCTGTTATGATCTAATAAAGAGAAATAATTATGAACAACTGTAACGGAAGCAAGCAAGTAAAATTGCTACTAATCTTTAAATAAAATCTGAACATATACTTAAATGCAGGTTTATAATAAAGACATCATTAAAAATTTCACTGAAACTAAATAAAATTCTATTTGATTTTTTATCATATAGAAATTTGTCTTTTCTTTTTTTTCTTTTACTGGAAACGGAGAAAAATCAATTGTAAATAAGGTTTCTCTTTAAAATATTATTTTTCATTTTGAAATCAAAATTTTAGAAAAATTTTAAGAACAAATTTTTTTAAATGGGAATTGTTTGTTTAATCAACAAAATTATCAGGCATTACCTCCCTTGAAAGATTAAATCCCTTTGATAATTTTTTATTTTTTTTATCATTTTTATTCTTGCTCATAAGTATTTATTCTTTAGAAATATCTTTTGATAGTAACTTTTAGGTTGAATCGTATAAACTCAATATCTAGTGAACCTTCTTCAGGATAGAGTAAGCACAAATTCAAATCCTAGCTGATTTAGGATAACAGGTAAGTAGTCTTAGCAGCAGCACTCCCAAAACACTGGATTAGAGAATGTTATTATGATTATTCTAATTATTGGTTTATTTAAGATAAACATTTGTTAAAAAATGATTTTCTGTCTCAAATAAATGTTAAAAATTATTGTTAAAAAGTTATTATGTCATAAAACAAAATAATCAAACATAACCATCAGTGTTTAATATTGTTGTTTAAGGTTGCAATTTGAAAGAGTCCTTATACAAATGAAAAATGCAAGGGTCTAATAAGGTCTTTACAAAAATTGATGAAATACAATTAGAATATCTAATTAGCTCCATATATTTTCTTTCAATGCCAATAACACCACCACCACCAAAAAGAAAAAGGAAAACTGTCATTTCAAATATCATTAATTAAAGTAAGACCAACATTTTTTTTTTGGGGGGGGTGTAATCCTGCAATAAGTTTGAAATAACATGAATCCCCCACAAAAAAAGTCATGTAATCTTTTCAGGGCGACCTCATGAATCGTTGGATTCGTAGGATAAAACTTAATACATTATTGCTTACATGTCCAGACATTTGGGTGAAATGACTTATATATAGGTTTTTGAATTGATTAAATTAAGAAGAAATTTATTTCTTTGTTCATTTGTTAAAATTGAATAAGCATTTATCTTTGATGGAAAAATCAGTCTTTAGAAAAAATCAATTTGAGACCCAAGAAAATGTATGTCATCTCTATCAAAAAGTTGTTTAATCATTTTTGAATAGACTAAAAAAAAATGAGAGGAAAATTAAAAGTAAAAAGAAGCTCAAAAAATGCTCCTCCATTGTCAAAATAAAAATTAGACAAAATAAGTAGTTCAATTTTTTATTTAAAAGAGGACGTTTTTAAAAAGTATCATCTAATATATTTCAGAATGTTTAAAATTGAATCATATATAGAAATAAAATGAAAATATAAATTTTCAACAAATAATCGATTAGTAGCCACTCCACCCAAGAAAGAAAGAAAGAAGGAAGGAAAAGGATGAGGCTCAATTTAATATGACTAGCATGCAGATGATCAGTTTCATAAAAAATGGAAAAATCTACATGTTTTCCTGAAGGTACAAAAATTGAAAAAATAATTATTACATGAAAAAGAAAAGAAAATTCTTCCATTCCTGAAAATATGAAGGCTTAAATCCTTTTTCTTGAATGATAAGAAAGAGAATGGATGTTGTACACCTGCAACAGGATATTAGTTTAACTTAATCCCAATCATACTGAAATTCATTGATACACCTTGATGAAAATAGCAACAAGATACATGTGTGTTACTATCCAACTGCAAGATAAGAGGAAGGAATACATTAGAATAAGATTTTTATTTTTAAGTTGTGTCTCTAGGTCTTGTAGAAATAAACTAACTTCCTATTAATAAAGAAATTAACCAGATTTCAATGTTAACATAAACACTTCATTGGTTTGAGTTGTTTTTAATCAAGGAAACAGGGTAATCTTGAAATTAAAAATAATTTAACTTTATTCATTGTGGTATTTGTTGGTGAATTAAAAAGGAAAAAAAACAACAAATAAACTGTTCTCTTTATTAAAGTTATATTCAGACTTTTACTCTCATCTTCAGGGCCATCTTTACAATGTTTCAGCCAACTGACATAGTAACTTAAAAAATGTAGACATTCTACTCCCATATGGTAAATAAAGGGCTAAGTTCACAGCTTCAAGGAGGTTCCCAAGTTTAAGTAATACCCGAAAAAGGCTGAAGAGTAGATTAGCTGAAATGTTGAGAAGATAACACTGAAGATGGAAGCTATTTTCCCAATAACTAGATAATAATAATATAGATAATAATTAAGACACATCTAATAAATTCAAATTCAGACAATCAAATAAATGTTTTTTTAATGGTTTTAACATTTTATAAACAATTAAGAGGATAAGATTGCAAACCTTTCACCACTAAAATCTATATGAAAACTCCTGATTCTAAAACAAGATATTTTATTAATTTTACATTCTATGAATCCTATGTATATTCAAATTGTAACTTCCATTTTCAACTTTCAAAATATGCCAATCTGATTTATGCAAAAACTCTATTAGAATTAGGGGGTTGCATATAAGCAAATTAAAGAATTCATTATGTCACATTTAGTGAATAAGGTAACAAAATCAAATATTTGACAAGGATATATCTACCCGGTCGAGCACAAAACCAAGTTAGGCACAAGGCCAATTTTACGTGCTCATTATATCCTGGGTTTTGTAATCAGTGTTGCCCTTCACCTAGATGAGTTACTCACATTGAGTTGACAGGTCTCATCCATCCGATTTTTTAAAATAAGTGTTAACCTTACACCTAGATGAATTACTCTCCCGAGTTAATGAGTCTTATCTGCCAGAGACAGCTGAAAGTGAATGTAATGGTTTTGGGGATTTGAACAAATACTTGACAAAGAGTTGTGAGTGCAATCTATATAAGAAGACACTAGCAGAATTTCTTTAATAATAATAGAAATGCAGAATAATATTTTCTTGATTGGCAAACTTTTTAGTCATAAAATAGTTAATAAAAAAAACTGGAGATTTTTTTATTGTTTTTATTCTGATTTTTATGGGAGCTTGGGTTTTAAATGATGAAATAATTTTGGAGTAATTCAATAGGTTTGTTCGTTTTTTTTAATTTTGCTAAAAAATAAAAGTAATAACAATCTGCTGACAAAAACTTCTATAAAGCAACAAAAATCAAACAACAAAGAAAAAACTAACTAAAAGAAAAAGTAATTGAAATAAAATTAAAACAAAATGTTAAAAAAAAGAAACAAAACAAACAAGCATGCCTGGAATGAAAGGAAGAGGAAAAGGAAAAAGGATTCAGACCCCCACCATTATCCACCCACTACTTTTATTTTAGGGAGGAAGCATTTCTAACATAGAATATCACTTGCCAAAAAAGCTGATGAAATCAAAGACAATCTCTTTAACATTTGTTTCATTAAAGAATCACTATCAGAAAAATAAATTCAAAGAGAGAATCATTCAATTTTAATTTGATACATTTTAATTGGATATATGGAGATATATTATTGATTTTCAATCAACTTCTCCAAGAAACGAATCAAAAAAATACAAAAATCATTTCAAGAAATACTTTTTTATTCTATATATCACTAAAATATCATTGCAAAATTTCTCTAAAAATGATGGGTTTTTTTTGAGATTATAAGTAAAGTCAACTTTTGAAAAATCAGCAAGCTTAAGTGTTAGAAACTGAACCCATTTTCGAAATATTAGTTTCTGTCCTCTTTATAACCAAATTGATTGATGGTTAGAAAGGAACTTGCAATGTTATTTATAAAGGAGTCAGGACATGAGGAGGAGGAGGAGGAGGAGGAGGAGGAGGAAGGTTAAGAAAGGGGAGGAGAATCCACAAGTGATTTTCAAAATCTAAAAACAAATTGAAAAGTTTAGTTATTTTATTGTTGAGGATGGGTTTTAGAAATTGGAAGAAAAACACAGGAGTAGATTAAACTCAAACAAAAAACCAGGTTAAAATTTAAGAAAATAAAATGAAAAAAGAAGCAAAAAAGGGAATAAAAATGAAAAATAAAGTTTTTGATCAAAATAACAATATTTACATCAATTTATCTCAAAAATGGAATTTAACTCCTCATTTATTTGTTTGGATGTCTCTTAGCAATTACACATCAAATGATCTGTTTTTAATCATTTGGGTTTTTTGTTTTACCAGAAGTAGATTTGGGCTAAAAGAAATTCCAAATTAACAATAAAGAAGATCCCAATCAGAGATGAGATCCATAATTAAGGAAAAAATATGCACATATTGAAAAATAATTGATTCTAATGTAGAATAAAATTTTGACGGACATGGGGAAGGAACAGTAGACATTTTGGCAGTAATTTTTTTGAGCATTCTTTTACTCTTAGAATATTCAAGAAGAAAAATTCATTCATGAAAATTCTAATGAATCCAAAGTAAGCAATATAAATTCTAAATTCAGGAACTAGTTTGATTTCACCATAAAAAGCAATTTGAAGACCATTACTTTTATATTCAGACTAATTATCATAAATTACCTTTAAATGAGGATTAAACTAGAGTAAGATTTTGTCATAGAAAATCAAACTTTAGAGTCACTTGTTTTATGTATATTCAGCTTTATAATCATTTATGCTAGAAACCATTTTTGTATACACATGTTTCTCAAAAAAATAGATTTATTGGCGGAATTGAATTGAACTTCAATAAAGAAAGAATTGCTGAAGTAAAGATGAATTAAAGGATGATCTGTAATTTCCCAGTTCATGTGTTTTAAATGATTGACACTCAAGAATAGTTTATAAAAAAATAAGAAGATCTAATAAAAGATTTGGTTAAAATTTCAAAAAATAAGAAAAAGACAGCAGAATGGAAACCATCCAACCTCTTTCAAATAAATATAGGGTGTCAGTTAAAGTTTCTCAGAAATATTTACAAACCAAAACAAATTTTGTAAATATCTGAAAGAACATAATATCAAAAATATGAAACCACATTAATCAAAATGAAGAGGAAAATTGTCTGAGATATGTAAATGATGTAATAACAATAATAACAGCGCATCTTAGAAAATCAATTGAAATTTGAGTGAAATCTATATTGATTAGTAGAAGAGAAGATTGGATGAGAAGTGATCAGGGTGAATGGAAATTGATGATTGATAATTTATGAATAAATAAAAAGGATTTGATGAAGAAATCACCATCATCATCATCAAGAAAAAAGAACTGCAAAGCATAGAAATAAGAAGAGAGCAAATGAAAGAAAGAAAGAAAAAGAAAGAAAAGAATCAGATCCAGTGATTCTCAACTGCCTTACTGAATGGAATATTGCTATGTAAATCAATTCCCTCAAGGTTCACACAATATAGTCACAGCCTATGAGTGCATGTATATTAATAGACATAATAGTTATTCCCCCATTTGAATAAATACCTTTTTTCTTTTTCGAAATATTATTTTTACAATTTATCTGAATTATTCCAAATAGTTTGTTTTTTGTAGTTTTATTTTTTTAGAGTGTTGTTTTTATCTTTATCATTGTTATCTTCACCAAAAAAATAACAGGTAACAATGATAAAGATGAGGACAACAGTTTGAAAAATATATGTACAAATTATCAAGCCTCTTCTCAAGGATTGTGAAGGTAATAATAATAAAAAGGATGAGGACAACTGTCCAAAAAATGGTTGAACAAATTACTAGGTCTCATCTCAATGATTCTAAAAGACAAGTTTGTTTTTATAATCATTTCTTTCTTCCTAATTTCACTTAAATTTTGGGATTTTTTTTAAAAAGAATACTAAATTTTTTTATAGTTAAATAATTATATATTCTTTTTCATGATGCAGCATGAACCATTTGATTATCTTCCAATTTAAAAAAGGAAGTTTATTTTTTAATCTATGCTCTTATATCATAAGATTTGAAAACATTCTCATTTAGATAAGGGGATACCATATTTTCTATTTCTAAGAGTGTCATTAGAAGAACAAATAAAGTTGAGAAACACTGGTTTAATGTATGGAAGAAGAAATGAGAAATACATTTTGAATTAGAAATTGGTATTTTAAAGGGAGAGGGAAGTGGAAATGGTCGGGTGGGGAAAAAGGCAAAAAAAATGAAACAAATAATAATAATAATAACAAGGCATTTTGTTCATTGATATCTCACCAGCCAGAGGAGGCATGAAATGTTCTTCCCTTATTCTCCGCTTGAGTTACGGCTACTTTTATTCACAAGTTGAACGTCAGATTCGGATCTTGACAAAAAATAAAAACAAATCGTCAGTAAAGATGCAGCACAGGAAAGGACTTGGTGGCTTGGGGCACTCAGGGTTATCAGTAACAAAACAGTTGCTCACAGTTGTTTTGTTGTTTTTGTTGGATTTTTTTTTCTTTGTGAGGAGATTAGGTATAGACAAGAGCCAGGAATTAGTGTTTGGTTTTTAACTAAAACTTTTCAAAATCACAATTTCTTTTAGTTTAGAATTTTTAATTTAAACAAAATTAAAACAATATATATTTGTTAGTAATTTTTTTTTAAAAGTATTTTAAACAAAAAGAAAATAGAAGAGAAAAGAGGATTCTAAGAAGAGTAGCAGAAGACTGGTGAAATGAGAAAAATTACCCTAAAGCAGATAATTTTGTATGATACTATCATGGAAAAGTGAAAACAATTGAGCAAGATCTTCAATTCCCATGTCATATATAATTTTTCATAGAGACATCTGTGGAGATTGCATCAAATGATCCTAAATGATCTTCTAGAAAGATCCATTGAAATATAATGTTCAGTTCAATCCAATTCATATCAACTTGAGACTAAACCAATGACAAGTTTTATTCATTGATTTTTGCAAAAACGTTTTCCAAATTGGCTTTGCAGATATTTTTGTGCTCCAGAACTCAATTCTTAATAATTATTCTTCCATCAAAACTTGGGAGCACTTTGGATATTTTATTTTCTAGATTGTCTCACTTTTCTAAGATATTGGAAGGTGAAAAGTGGCTGAAGCAGCATTCAATAATTTACAACTGTTTAATACAGAAAAACATTATCTTTGTTTTGTTTTGTTTATTGTATTTTTAATTTTAGCAAAACAATATTGTAAAATTCAACAATTCGCTGAAAGTGAAATAACAACATTCAGCAATTATTAAAAAAGGAAGATAATTACAGTATTTTAAAAGAAAATGATGTCCATCATTCATCTAGTTTATCCAAGCAAAATATGAAAATGGATCCAGAAATCCATTGTTTTATTCTATATTAACCTCTAAGGTTAAGTTTTTCTAATCGATTTTTTTTTTGTAATAGAAAAGAAATAATAACCCATAGAGAGTGAAATAATTTATCTTTTTCATAGGTATTAACTTAAAAGCAAATAAAAGAATTTAGAGCCCTTTACTTTTATACTTCATCAATCTTCATCAGTTGATACTAGAATTATTTAAGAAAAAATATTTTGTTTTAAAAATCCTTGAGATAAAGTCAAATATTGTGTACTAAGTTTTAAAGACGGGGACAATAGTCAGAAACCTCAATACACAAAAATTCAGTTTTTGTAAATTAATATTTAGAAAACCTCCAGGGTTATTAGAGTCTAGAATCATTATCTAGTGTATAGCTAGATAAAAAAATTAGGTGTTTCAGATTTCTATTGTGTAAGATTTCTCTCTTTTTAATTAATAGTTAACTTTTCTAAATATGAAGAAAAAATATGGAAATATTCATAAGTAAATACAGAATTTAATCTTGTTTAGTTTATTCAGATCTTATTTTCTTGTCTTTACTATTGTCTATGAAAACAAACCCTATCTAAAAAATTTTTAGTATTTTAATAATATCTGATCAACAAACATTATAAATACCTTCTAACAAGAACAAGAAAATACAAAAACCTGGCTGTTTGTTATGAAGTAGCTTTGAATTTGACAACAATAGAATTTTGTAGTGTAGCTTTGCTTT
>JAYKTE010014243.1:0-15867 GCA_036873565.1 Xipholeptos notoides
ATTCTGGGGTGCTTCAAGTGATCAGCCAGGGTTGGGAGCTAAAATAGACCAAGAGCTCTAACCAATACAACTTTGAGGAAGATAACCAGAGTTAGCCATTATTATGCAAATGCGATTGAAGTAATAATAATAATCATAATAAAATAATAATGATGATAATAATTATAAGTTCTTGATTGAATAATTAGTGTCAATTTAGTATGTAATCTACAGGGGTTGGGCAAAATAATGGAAACACCCGTGAATTTTGAAACCCCTGTACATGATTTTGTGATCTACCGAGAAAATTAAAACTAAACTAGATTGTGATAAGCATATGCATATGATTTAAAAATGCAATAAAGAATATCTTGTGACCTTAAGATAATTAGCAATAGTATTGCCTCTTGATGAATCACTGGCCGGATGTAAAATCTCTTCAACATTTTTTAGCAATGAACAATGTTGGGATTTAATGTGTTAAACAAATTATTTGTTATAAATACATCACACATACAAAAATTAATTTCTGAATCAATAAAAACTATTATCATAACAACTCTATTTTCTAAGATTAAAATCTTGCGACCTCAAGATTTTGCTAAGCAACCTTATTTGGGGTTGTGACCCATAGTTTCAGTAGCCCTGGTATACACAAATATCCTATGAATTAAATATTTTTTGCTTTGATATGAAAAACTCTTGCTTTTTAAGAATTTTAACAATAAATAACCTCTCTAGTCAAGAATGATTTTTTTTTTCCTTCTAGAAGTGCATTTGAAAAGTCTACAAAATTTAAGTTTAAAAAATGTACTCAATTCCAATGATTGTTTTTAAAATGTTCGTTGTTTTTCTAGCACTGCCTTGGACACTGACCCGCGAGCTGCTTACTTCCGCCAAGCTGAAAATGGAATGTTTGTCAGGATGGCTCTTCTAGCAATGACTCTTGGAAGAAGTTAAAGTTATCAAGAAGGATTGACTGCATGAAAAATAGACTAAGATCTGAGAACTTGAAATCTTATTTTAAAAAATAAACCAATAAATTATTTTTAAGTTTACTGCACGATAATAGGTTAAGTAACATTTCTCTAATTTAGAGAAAAATGGAAAAAGCAGGATTCTTACGATCTCTTTTTGTGATTTTATGGTCTCTTGAAAAATCTTTGTGATTGAAATTGTGGGTTTAAGAAATTTAAGAATCTGGGGTTTTCACCACCCACAACTATAAAATCTCTAAGACGACAATTAAAAGCCTGTTTTTAGTGTTTTTCTTACAATTACCAAAATGTGACTTGTGCTTAAAAAATAATCTCTCAATCAAGAAAATTTTGGTGAAACTTAACTGGGATATTTTCTAAACTACTTTAGGTATACAAGTAGATTTCATTTGAGCAAATTGGAACTTTTCCATGGGGCCTGTTCATGTAAGGAAATAATGTTTTTGTTTTTTGGGAGGGAGGTTTGCTATAAAAAAATTTCAAATATTTTTATTAAATATAGGATTAATAGTTTTTTCCCCTTTTGCCATTCTAATGGAATAATCTTTTATTAAGCAGATTTTGTTACAAACTAAAACGGTGTTGGGAAATTTTCCTGTTTTGAGCAGACGGCATCTTCATTTATTTTATCCAATTATTTTCAAATTCATCTACTTCTTTTGAAGAACCTATTGAATTTTATGGTTGAGAAATTTAATTGGAAAAGTTTGTTGCTTTGACAGGAGTGGGAAAGACATGTTAAGTTTTCTATGCTAATGTAAAACACTTTTTTTTTTTCTGAATAAATAATACCAAAACTAAATTTATTTTCCTGTTATTTTTACTTGAAATATTTTTGCCTTATTTACATTCACAAAGTAATTTCCATAATTATTGCAACAAAACAGACCTAAAAAAAAATCTTTGAAGTAACAAACACGGAAAAATATACCAATTTTTCATAGAAACCAACTTCTCCAAAAAAATTTTTTAAACTCACACATTTAATAAATGCCCAAATCCAAGGCAATTTTTTTTACATAAAATGACTCATTAGGAGTTGACATGCCCCAGATAACTTTGTGAATGTGAGCATAGCATTTTTGAAATGATAGTTATTAAATACATTAAAATGAATTTTTTGGTTTTAACTTGTTTTTTAATTGCTTCAATAAAAATAAAAAATTCTATCAATATATTAATTCCAAGTGGCTTTTATTAAAAATCTCATATCAATATTAATCTTTCATGAAGATAAAATGTATTCAGACTATTGTCTTCCTTATTTTTTGTCTCCCTACATTTCAACTGAATTTCAGTCTTCCTCAAGTGACCTAAATTGACTCATTGATTTTAAATCTCTTTTGAAATTAGTGCTGGTTTTATTTTTCTTTAAACGGAAGATTTGTTTTTGTTATCTAGTGTTTCTTTTTCAAGTAAGTTTTTAATGGGTTTTTTTTCCTAGTATTATTCTGTAAACATTTTATTTAATACATTCTGATCTAGATTTCCTTATTGTGGGGGGGGGGGTCCATGCGCATGCTTGGTCCGCTCAATAGATTATCATTTAACATCTGAGTCGCTTCCTGGAAAATTCTCAAAGTCCAATGTTGCTCTTTGATTTCTTAAATCCTTGGTCTGTACGAGTTATATCATCAGTATATAGAAAATCAATTCCCAAACGGTATTGTATTATTTCAACAGAGCAAAAACAATTAGCAGTGAACCTGACATTTGAAAAATATCACAGAACCTTCATCCAGAGAATGTAACATCTGCTCCCATAATGTCGAAAGGCAGGCATGTCAAACATGCGGCCCATTGCAAGCAACTTTGAAAAAGTAAAGAAAAAAATCAAAATATGAGGTGTGTCCAAAAAATAGTGAAAATTTAGATAAGTCTGAAGCTTTAGGAAGGACACTGAATCCACTGATCGAAAGTTCAGAACGTCAGGATAGAACGCTTGATTTATCGCTGTCTTTAATTTTCCAGATTGCACATAGTCGGAGGAGTACTAGCCATTTTTAAAGACTAAGAAAATTATGATTATAGAAGTGCGGTCCTCATGACAAGACAAACTAACTCCTACGGCCCTCGCGAAACTGAGTTTGACATGCCTGTATTAAGAGACTATTGAAAAATATCTACCATCTGTCAAAGGTTTAGCAGAAAAGATTCCAAGACCCCTAAATCTAAATGAACATTAAAAGGCAGTGGTCATGGGTGAAATCAAAGTTGGGAGTGGCTGTGCACATCTGGAGAGAGAGAAAGCATGTGAGGAGCATACTAAAAGAGAAACACTTAAAAACAATGAATCATTTTAGAACATGAGGAAAACAAAGATGATTTGGTTGAAATGTGATACAGAAAATAATATGGATGAGGATGATAGTACAAAGAATATTTGAATTTATCACATTTCAAATTTTTTTTTTTTTTAACTGCACAGGTGATATACAAAATTAATTTTTTCAATTTTAAATTAGTATATTTAGGAAGAATGTATATTCAAAACAAATGTTATTTCCCTTTCAATTCTTTCAAGAGTTTTTGTTCTGGGGTCCAGTATCTATAATTACTCTACAGCATCAATAACTGTCAGTAAAATATCAATTTTAAGATAAAGCAATTTCACTGACAGAGGTTCAAGTCTGTATAAAAACAATTCTCTTATATTTACTTGATCAAGCACCAACCCATTACTATATAGTACAGATAAATTTGGAACAACTGTTTGAATTAGGATACTATGGATAAAAATTACACTGAAAATCTTATGTCTAATTTAAATAGTAATTCCTATTATCTAAAATTCTATATATTTTTCAGTTAACAAATCTAGTTATTTTTTTTTAACTACCCTATTAGATTATTAGGGCTGTGACAATATTTCTTTAATAAAAGCATATGATCACAGCTCTAATAACTACAGAATTAAAAATGGTAAAAGTCATATCCCTAACTTTATAGTTGCAAAATTTTGATTTTTTCATGCAGGGCTTTGGGATTTAGTTGACCTTTGATAACTAAATATTTTCATGTACAAACTCATGAAATGTTATTTAGCTCTGTTATGACTAAACCAATGATTCTAAAACTTAGTTTTAGTTTACAAAATTATAATCCATTTCACTTTGAACTAATTTTTCTTCTACATAAAAACTTGTTGAATTTCTTAACTTGTTTTAAAAAGCCTTGTTAAAAGGATATATTTTTCTATTCTATTAAACCTTTTTGTTTAGTTTGCTTGGCAACTTCCAAATAAGTGTATTATTTTAATCACCAGTTTGGAGGGGGGGGGGGATCACTCAAATGTGTTTCACTTGCAATGCAAGCCCGGTAATGTGAAATTATGAAAGCAAAAACTATGGATGGAAGGATTTTAAATTCCTAAAATAATTCATTTGAAGAAATCAATTTTCATTGTTTAATAACTAATTTCATTTAAATATAATTGGAGTACTTGGTGGAAAAAAAAGTCTTTAGGATGATTTAATTTGTTTTTCATAATTGTTAATTTAATTTTTAAACAAAATTAGTTATATTCTAAATAGAAGCCATAAGGTCACTAAGCTTATTAAGTAGATCAGTGTTTAACTCTTGTGGCTAAAAGAGCATACTCTTAAAATAGCTGACCTTATCAAAAAAGTAAATTATGTTACTCAGATCTTTCCTGTGAATGGAACAATTACTTATCTGGAATGCCTGCCTGCTATCTCATATCTCTATGACCAGACAAATAAACAAAATAGTTCAAAACTTGATAAAATACTTTTTTTTTTTATCAGTAGACTAGATTTTTCACTTTTATAAAAAAAATGAAATGCAACTTCAAAATAAATTGCCAATGGAAGGAATTTTTTTTTTTCAGGGAACACTGGTTTGAAAAAAGATAAAAACTATTTCTGTGGGTTAGAAACCAGAACCTATTATAAAAAATTTATCTAAATTATGGTTAATTGGGAATTTTATGAAAGAAATAATTGAAAGTTTTTCTTTTTTATGACTCCTAAAAATTAGTGTGGTATTTGGGGAAAAATCTTATAAGATTAGTTATAAGTTAAACTTTCAAGGGAAAAAACATTTTTCAAATACTGAAATAAAAAAAAATATATAAAATTTTAGGTTTTGGGAAGTGTTTCTAACTCATTAACTACAACTTTCACAAGTATGTATAATTTCAACACTAAATAACTCCAAAGCTATAGTTTCTTAATTATAGTACTTAAACTTCAAAAGAATTCTGTAAATTTTTTTTCACTTTAAAGATGATTATTTTCAGTTTTCAAAAGTTCAATGGAAAATCAAAATGCATAGTGTTAAAACATTAATAAAACTAATTAAAAAAAATTATTCAACAGATTGGAAATTTTTTTTTATTGCTTTTAGTTTCAGAAAATTTTTTTCTGAATCCTTGAGATGAGGTATAAATTTTTACAAGCATTATTTAGACTTGTCCTCATCCTGTCTACAGTTCAACCTAAATAAGACCGAATAAGGATGAGAACAATAATCCTAATAAAACTTGTAAAATTCTAAAGTTTTTTTTCCTCTCGTAAACTGATTAGTTATTTCCATATTAGCAAGTTTTTTTTGCACTTAGTTCAAATAGAATTTATATGAAATAATAAACTTGGCTAGGAACCCCCCCGCAAAAAAAAAAAGGAGCACTTTAAAAATACTTCATCAGCTAGCAGTGAAAGATTTTTTTGAAAAATGGAAAGGAGTGCCTTTTAGACAGAAACAAGATAAGAATTTCTTGGGTAACAAAAAAAAAAGCTTAAAACTGTTTTATATAGCTTTAGATCTTTACTTGCAAAATCTAATTTGCATCATCAAATGGTTTCTGAATTAACAATGAAAGGTTACAAGGTTAGATTTGTTAGGTGGTATTGCTTCATAACTAAAAAGGTTACAAAGCTGCAAGATTGACTTTTGAAACAGATGCAATCATAATAATTATCAGTGTCCTTGCTAATACACTGATATTTTGAGAAACAAAATTCATTAAATAAATCAAATTCTATTTAGTATACTCAAACTATCAATGTGATGATTTAATTAGACGTACATTATATAAGCACACAATTCTACCCTGCTGAGTCATGTACTTTTAACCTAAGAGATACATTTCTGAACAATTAGAACTTTCACAAATTGAAGACAGCAAATCAGTGAAGTATTTAGTCCATACACTGGCTGGCTGAATAACAAATATGTCCTAGAAAGTTTAGGTTAATTATTTGTATGACCCAGTATTCAAGTGGCTTTGCACTAAAGAAAAAAAATTCATCTATTGATTGATTTTAACAATTTTTTGTTTATTAATGTTATGGCGAATAATTTTCATGGGTTAGAGTGAAAAATAAAATGGTATTAGACAAAATTAACTACCGGTAATTTTAAAGGTTTTAATTTACCAAATATCTTGATGTACATATTTTTTAAAGCTTTAATACTAATTTAAGACTAAAGATTTCAATAATCATGTAAATTTCATATATCCAAATAGAAATCTAAACACTAAGTGGTAAAATTTTACTATTTTATGAATTTTTACAATTCCGCGTTAAAGCGAATAGAAAAAGAAATGATAATTGCATCAAGACATTAAACAAAGATTTACTTAGCTTAATTCTACTGATAAAACTAAAAATTGGTCTCGCCTTAATTCTTTTGAATAAATTGATCATTTCCTAAACAAGATTAGCACAAAATCAACATTCGATTATTTTTTTTTTCCATAAATTTGATTTCAAATTTGGCACAACCACTGAAAATAAGTCAGATTAAAATCAAAATATTTATTTACAAATTTGATTTAAAAGGATGCTTAACATCAAAGATGTCATGCATGAAGGCAATTTAACAGATATTCTCATTCCAATGGCTGCACTCCATAGGATAAAGTCAAAGAAAAGGACTAAAGATTCCAAATTAGTCTACAGAATCCAGAGTGGTATGGCTAATAAAACAAATGTTACCAAAGTCCTCAGCAGGTTACTCAAGATTCAGAGAGTGCTTTACCAGTTCAGAAACATCACAGATACCAACAAGTTCATACTCTGCTAGAATGTCTTCATTTCCTTTTGTCTTTACAAATGTTTTTACACAACTTTTTAAATAAATACAATTTTGCTTTTTCTTTTTAAATCAAGATGGTAAATTTTCATCCAGTATTTGTTTTGCTCGCTGAGAAAGTCCATCAGGAAATATAATCTCAAATTCAATAATAAGGTCTCCTCTTTTTGTTGGTTGTTTGGCTAATGGTACACCTTCTCCTTTGATATGTCTTACTGTGTTTGGTTTTATTACTTCTGAAAGTCGCAGAGGGATCGTCCGGTTTCCAATGGTTGGTACATGAATTGTTGTTCCACAAAGAGCCTGCAACAAGTAAAAAGAATTAGATTTAAGATTTAGAGTTTGCGAAGAAAAATTGAGTCATTTAAAACAAAAATTGTTAGAGAATTCACCAATTCTAACAATTTTTAAATAAATTCCGTTTTTGGGTTTTTTTTGTTTTTTTTAAATGTAAATACAAACTACAGCGGTGTTTACACAAATTTAAAAGTTATTTAATTAGGTTAATGTAGAGGTATTTGGTTTTTATATTCTTATATTTTAACTTTAGAAAAAAAAATGAAACTCAGGGAGAAATAAAATAGGAGACAAAAGGAAAAGAGCAGTAGCAGGCAGCACCAGCACCCACCACCACTAATCAGTACAAAATTAAAATAAAATAGGTTCACAAATGAATCGTTTGTGACAAATCTTTAACAATCCTAAGGCACTCAATTAACATTGAAAACCTAAAAATGATTTATCACCAACAAAGAAACAAAACAGAGGCGGCACGGGCACTCCCGGACCCGGCACTTACTACTCTGACATTTAAGTTTAATGACTTAGTGTTCCAGTGGAATTTGCGTATGAGCAGAGAGTGCGCTCGCCGCTCCGGCGCTCCGCTAAACAGGTCAATAAGATATAATCTGTTAAGAAGTAATAAAAATGTTAAGAATGTGAGATTTGCGAAAATGGAGAAAAAAACAAAACAAAAAAAACTTATAAGTGCTGAACTTAGAGACCTTTATTTTTCAATTTCACGTAAACAAAACAAATGTAAAAAAGTGATTATTTTTAAACCATCATTAAAATATTAATAAAGTTATCCTAAACACCAAAAAGATCCATAAAAACAAAAGACTGGGTCAATTTTGTTAACGTTCTCATTTTGGGTTAAGAAAAAAACATGGTACGGAATTTTGATTTTTTTTTAATGGGCAAGCTCAAGCTATAGAGAAATCTAATAAAATAAAAAAAAATTAAGTTTGATGGATTTTAATTCTTAAGGGTTCTTAGTTATGAGCCAAAAAATGAAAACAAAAATAAAGTTTTCGTTCCATTTTTTTTTTTTTTTTTTTTTTTGTAACAACCCCAAAATAAGAACGTTGACAAATACCAAAGATTTTGCCACTTCCTTGAAAAATCATTAATCCATTGGACCCATTCTCCAAGTTATTTAATTAACCTGATTTTTGGCTATTGTCAGCATTTTTTTTCTTCTTTAAATCAAAAGGTCTTTCTACCCAGAAAAAAACAAACAAAACAAAGGGAGATCACTTCAGCCAACAATTAGAAAACAGTAAATAGACAATTTTTGGAAATAAAATAGAAATTCTTTGTCTAAACAAAAGAGCTTAATTCACAAAACCAAGACCAGTATTTGCTGAAGACTTACGAATTGAATTATCTAAATAGAATTTTAAAACTTCCAACCCCTTCCAGTTTCTCTTCACATTTTGTCTAACCATTTTAAATCAATCCAAAGAAACCAAAAAAAAAAAAAATGTAGTTTAAACGGTATCAACAATGTAATATCAGAAATTGGTTGGTTTTTAAATAAAGATAGAATTGAAGTTTATTCAAAAGATTACTTTAAAAAAATAAAATAAATAAAACAAATTAATCAGCGCACAGCCGCGGAATTTTAATACGGTCAAGTGAAAAGAAAGCAAAAACTGAATTAGATCAAAAATTATATTTTTCTAAAAAGGTTTGAAAGGTTTTTCATTAACTTTTATCTACACAAAATTAGAAAATCATTTAAGTAGTGTGTATGTGGTGTGGCGTAGTTATTAATCTTAAGGCGATTCCACGAAACCTAAACAATGAAATGGAATAATTTTATCGTTTCATCCCACTTAGGTAATAGATGCAAGATGCGTGCACAAACACATAAGCAAAGGTAACTTCTAGAATGTTAAACCTTCAGGTTTAGTTTTAAATAACTAAACTTAGCTTTTATGCCAACGAAACAGTCAGTAGTTCTATTGGGGGAGGGAGACAAATTACGGTTGAAGTCTGTACATAATATTAAATTATTTGGTAGCCCTGGCGGAAAGAGTTCCAATATTAAACATTTTTAATTTTGGACCAGTACCAAACATCAAATTTAGGGTTCAACAGAATGTTTAACATTGGAACTCATTCCGCCTGGAACTCCTTCCACCAGGAATACCAATTATTTCTACATCAATATTAGAACTGAACTGAACATTAAACAACTGAATTTAAATACCGAAAAGAAAATACAGTTTACCAGCGTTGGGTTCTGGCATTAAAAAAAAGGTGGGGTTAAATTCCCAAATTATAATCTATACAGCCTTTTTCTTCAAAATTAAGGGGGTTTTTTTCATACAATGTACTGTGTACGACGTACATACTCGTTTTTTTTTAAAACTACACAGACACACACAAAAAAACTCGCCACCCACTATTTAACGAAAGTTTAGTTATAATAAAAATATTAAGACTTACGTCTTTTAAACTTATTCTTGATTTGTATCGGATATCATTGCCATCTCGGGCGAATAGGGTGTGTCTTTTATCCCGAATAACGAATACAACATCTGCAGGAACGTTATATGGGGTTTGGTCTCCTTCTTTAGGGAAAGTGATTTTCGTGCCAGCTTTCCAACCGGGTTTAATATCAATAGTTAAAATCTTTTCCTCTTTGATAGTTTGTCCGTTAGGCTGAGATATGTTACGAGTTATTTTCATCTTTTTTGTGCAACCCGTGCAAATGTCCTCTAAACTGACAGGTAAGTCCCGTACAATGGGTTTGTCTTGCTCTTTTCGCCGGCTAAACGGGGGCCCCTGCGAACTGAAACCGTGACGACCGAACTGTCTGGAAAAAGGTTCGTCCATATCCATGTCGACATCGGGACCAAAACCTCCAAACTGATGCGGCCGGCCACCACCAGGGCCTCCACCGAAGGAGAAAAATGTTTGGAAGGGATTTTCATCACCAAAAAACATTCGAAACGTTTCGTGTGGATCTCCATGGAATGTGTAAGAGAAGCCACCGCTATGATCCCCGGGGCCAGTATGCATTCCTCCCCGGAGACCTTCTTCACCGTAGTCATCGTAAACTTTTCGTTTTTCTTTATCAGACAACACTTCGTACGCCTCGGCAATCTCCTTGAATTTTTCCTCAGCTCCAGGCGATTTGTTTTTATCCGGGTGGTATTTAAGGGCCATCTTACGATAGGCCTTTCTTACGTCTTCATCGGAAGCACCTTTCGATAGTCCGAGGATTTTATAGTAATCCTTCCCCATATTTAAAGATTAATTTTAACTCCACTGATCACAACCTTTTTTTTTTTATTTATTTCCCGTAAATCAGAGAAATGTTAGTTTAAATAAACTTCCACGCGCAATTGAACGAACAAGAATCCAGTAACCAAAATGGCGGAGTAAATAAGCATAGGCAGACGCTGGTCAGGTCTTATATATGTAGTCCGCCGCCGACAGACTTCTCGAACATTCCAGAAACATCTAGAAAACCAATCAAAACCCGCGACGTCACTAAGGCATACTGAATATATAACTTATTAGCCAATCAGAAACCGGCTTGTAGGTTACACACAAATAATATCTCGACTGCTAGGAAGTTAACAACACCAAAAAAATAATTAGATAAATAATTTCAATTGAGCTGAGTTGCTGGCTTGTCATTCATAGAATAGTAACTATATAATTCTTACTTTGTTTGATTAGGAAAATGAACCTATTTTGCACGGATTTAATTATTTTATCACCACTCTGGTGCAGAAAAAATTAGTTTTGAAGTAAAGCAAAAAAAAACTAAAGATAATTATTACACGTTAAAGTTCTGGTATTGTTTTTTTTTTTTTTTTTTTAATTTCACTTACTTTATATTTAACTGAATTTGTTTAATCGTTTAAATATGGAATAATTAATTTGCTGCAACTGCAATTTATTTATGAATAAGTAAATTGGCTTGTTTTGGGTTTGTTTGTTTTTTTAACGGAAACTGCTTACTTTTTTTAATAACCTTAACCTAGAACCTATTTTTAGACCATTTTTTGGACTTTTCAGAAAGAAAAATTAGTCTTCAAGTAACTTTGCTTACAAGTAGTCCTTTATCAAAATTATTCGAAACCTTCTTGAAATTTAACAGTCTATACTCAATAATATATAATATATTCAGAGAAAAGACTTTAATATAAAGCTAAACTTCAAATTGAGTTGAGTAATTTTAAAATAAAATATTTTTATTTAAAGAAAAACAATCACACAACACAGACCCCCTCACATCTTTAACACGATATTGGTTATTAATTCTTTTAAAAGTATGTAAACAATATAACATTTCTCTAAATATTCTGGACATGTAGATAAGCAATGGGCATGTTCAGTTTATTTATTCAGACTGTTGGATGTTTGTTCTCATCATTATACAGAATGTTTCATCTCAGCTTTTATCATCTACTGAAGTTGGGCTGGTGTCAGGCATCATTTAAGAATCTTGTAGAATTCTGGATACTTCATAGAATTGTAAATAGAACCCTTAATTCAATCCACATAGATAGACTGTTCTGTTCATACTCTGTACCACAGTCTCAGTACTGACTGCTGTAACTCATGAATGATTATATCACTTAGAACTTATATAGACCCACAATTTTACTTATTCTGCTAGTTAGAAAAAACTAAAGAATATCTAATATTTTTTCTGGTAATGCTTACAGTACATACAAATTTAATCCATTCCGGGACCTATGTCATATGTTAAATCATTTGTATGTTGGATCAATTATTCCTATAGGAATACATATAAAACCATTTAAAATGGTTTCCAATGTTAAATTATTTGCATGTTGGATCATTTACTCCCATTGGAATACATGTAAAGTTTTCAATTTGTTCCACAGCCCAAAACCTACAATAACACGTTAATAAATAGGTAATTACTCATAAAAAACCTACAGAAATGCATTGTAAAATCTTAGACATATAAAAATAAATCTTATGTGTATATCTATAAAAGTGAAAATGTGTGTGAGAGAACAGGACAAGTCTCTGCCAAACTACCCAGCCAATTTTTGGTCTACAAACTTGAAATTCTATATACGGGGTATTCACACATGGGGAACACTTTTTTAATTTCATTTGATCCAGAAAAATAGTTGCTAAGGGGTAAAAACTCGGAATTACAAAAAAATGCAGATCAAAATGAACACCAAATCAGGGACCACCAAAATTTGCATAGCATAATGATTCAGACCATCAAGATTTGCATAGCACAATAATTCAGACCATCAAAATTTGCATAGCACTATGGCAAACTACATTTCATAAATTACAATTTAAATTGACATTGCCATTTATTGCTTCACAAACATAATGTAGTACTCGTTTCCTATATTATAGATTTCCTTACCGACCTTACTAGCAAGTTCACATTGTCCGGGCAATACTTCTAGTATTGTATATAACTATATACTGTGTCTGGTATCAGGACAACTGCCACTCCCCCACTATCAACAGAAAATTAGCAAATAGTGTTAAAAAATAATTCAAAAATATTAAAAAGCAATATTTTATTTTTTTAAATCAGCATAATATGCTTAAAAAATATTGCACATAAAATTCTTTAAAATTCAATGTACTAAAATTGTAAATTATAGATTTATGTATTTCAAAAAATCTATGTATAGGATAGATTGAGACAGCATGATTTTATATTGAAACTAATTAATCATCAGATTCATCGCTTAAGGCAGTGCTTCTTAAACCATGAGTTGTGACGCCAAATGGAGTCGCTTAGCAAAACTTGGAGTCGTGAGATTTTAGTAATCTGCTGAATGGAGATGTTCTCTTACAAAATAGAGTTGTTATAATAATAGTTTTTATTGATTCGATTTTTGTAATTATAATGAATACAATTTTACAACATTTGTACAATTTTTGATTTTACATTTCTGTATGTTCTGCATGTATGGTTAATTGAATATAAATATTTAATATTTGTCTGGGGTCATGAAAAAACTCACACTCATAAATGGGGTTGTAATCAAAAAAGTTTAAGAAGCCCTAACAATTTAAGTGCCATAAGATTTTATCAAAGCCTACTTTAATTTATAAACTTTTATTTTCAAAGTTTTATTCTTAATCCTAAAATGGATGGTTGCAATTTTTTTTTTATATCATAAAATTAAATTGTTCAGGGGGCAGTTATCTGGGGAGCAGTTGTCCTAGAACCAGTGTGTTTGTTCAACATATCATTGCAGTTAAACGTATTTGCTGATTTCTTCAGGCATCTTATTTTCCATCATCATTCCCAACCTAAGGGGTAGGTGTTACAGCATTTTCTTTTCATATGCGGTCAGCCATACTAGAATTTCCAGTTTCTCAACATTCTACTGATTTTCCATGTTCCTCAATTCTTACTTTTGATTAGCAGTCTATTTTGTTCTTCTTTTTTTTTTGGTTTGATTATAGAGATTATACAGAATTGACCATAATGGTGGAACATATTTTCAATGCTATTTTCTCAGATTATACAGAAATGAAACATGATAACAGGCCACATTTTGATTGCTGTTTTCTCAGATTAAAAAAATGACACAGAGTACTAAGTATATTTATTACATTTCTGGTACACACTAGCTTTGTATAGTATCTACATGGGTCGTTCCAAAAGTAATACCACCTATTTAAGTTATTTTTCAAAAGTTAAAGAACTACGAAGACTCGAGTGTTGCCATTAAAGCAAGCGAGCTTTCATTTTCATGTCCAGGGCGCACTTTCTCCCTCACAAATCTGTCACCACTCTGAAATCGACAAACCGACGATCCAACCTCCTAATTGTGCTGTCTTTTCATACCATTTTACTATTAAGCACCAATATCTATATAAGTAATATATCAATATCTAGTAAGTAATTAGTATTAACCAGTTACAATGATATGTAAGCTGTTTTCCTACCTGTAATATCCTAATGATAAAAGGGAGACAACCTTTCGTGTCATGAGAGTTAGGTTTTTTACTCTTGCTACACAAGCCTTCAACACTATAAACAAATTGTGTGTAACTCTGACGGCCATACTTGGTTTGATGTCACTCATACGTTGGAATTGATAAAGAGCCATCACTTCAAGAACACAGACTGCGGAGGGAGTAATTGCAGAGAGGAGTAGGTAGTAATATTTTGCAGCTTCTACTTCAGTCTTTTTGACTATGGTAAAAAGGCGAGCCTCTCCTTTGCAAGGCCCAAGGAAGGTTTTTGTAGAGGAAGTAGTCAGTCTCTTGCTTCCATAAGACATGGATGTTCTTTTGCTTGCAGTTATCTCTCATGAATTGATTGTTTGTTTATTTGTTTGTTTGTTTGTGTTTTACGGCATATAAACCTTTTTAGGTCATTTAATGCCAAGAACAATCATTTTTGAGAAATGTTCCTTTTTGTCCACACGTAGTTTTTTAAATAACATAGTATGCACTATTTGATCCATAGCTGGAGGGAATGCGAAGATTGATACCTTTCCCCAGGATATTAGTCCTTTTACCCGCACTTTTCAGAACTGCTGATCACACACAGTCTGTGCAAGGGTTTTTTTGTCTCCAACAACATGAACAACAGACCTCAGGTTTTTACTTCAGAGTTTTTCCTTCTCCTAGATGCCTGTCTTGACAAATACTAAGAGTTCATCTCTCCCGGTGGTTTTAACCATGCACCCAGACACTAACCTGGGTATTTCTATGTACAGACTATAAAACACAGCCGCCTGCCTTTCTAACCAATAAATTATACATTCGTTTGTTTTACTCATTATTAATAATAAGGGAAATGCGTGCTGAGGATGTGTACTTCTGCACTTTCTAATGAACTTAAAATAGATAAAATGTTATGCTTGCTAAACAACTGGTTATGTTTTCTTTCACACAACTGAAGACACATGATGACATCTTGAAATATAAACTTATTAATAAATGGAACTTTTTCTGTCTGTCTGTCTGTCTGTCTGTGTGTGTGTGTGTGTGTGTGTGTGTGTGTGTGTGTGTTCGTTCCCTATGGACTCTGAAACGGCTGAACCAATTTTCTTGAAAATTTACACACATGTACTTCTCCATGTGTCTGGGAGTGTTCTTAGTCAAGTTTTGTCTCAGAATTATCAATAATCAACTTTTAAATACAAACACTGCTACTTTCTGATGCAACTAAAACTGTTATCACTACTACTTCTCGTACATGATACAATGTGCGACTGGAAGGACTTTCCATTTAAACATTCGTTGCAACGATTTAGGGAGTCAAAGGGGAACTTGGAAAGGAAATACTTATGGAGAAATGTGTTAAGGGTGCAAGAGTAATTTCAAAAGTTCTTTTGTGATGAGCCAACCCAAGGCTTTTTTTCAGTTGGTATTAGGCCGCAGTCTTTCTATCACATGCTCGTCCATTGGTTTGGTTCCTTAAATCTGGGGAGGCTGGTCTTTTGCTGGAATACGAAATTCCCATAGGAAGACAAAAAAGACATAAATTTGAGATCACATTTTACTAGCGGGGAAGTCGATTTGGGCCAATCGGTAGGCAGTCGGACCTCGGAAT
>JAYKTE010014354.1:0-12110 GCA_036873565.1 Xipholeptos notoides
GAGAGAGAGAGGGAGAGAGAGAGAGAGAGAGAGAGAGAGAGAGAGAGAGAGAGAGAGAGAGAGAGAGAGAGAGAGAGGGAGAGACGGGTTGTTGGATATTCTTTTCAACATATGATAATAATTTTTCAGGCAAAGCCAAAAGCAGCCTTCTTACTTGCGCGGCCCCTAGTGAACTTGCAGCAATGATGATGCAGCCCCCACCCACGCAATTGCGGGGTCCGCGGAGGCGCTAAGCACGGCCGCCGCCCCGCGCCGCGGTCCTGCTGGGGCTGGCTGCATAGATACAAACCAAATCAATCAGAAACTTTCAGAGCAACTAATTGTTTAGTTATTCATTTTAACTTCAATTTAAAACTAATTTCATTTATTTCTTCTTTCAGTCTAGTCTAGGTTCAAAAGTTGGTGGAGATTTACTGAGAGTCAGTCGTCTTTCCTCATTCCTAAGAACTTTTTGATGTGAATGAATGAATTATTTTAGCTTGAATAATTTCTACGTTGTAAAGAAAGAACATCTGCAAACTGATAAGAAAAACGGCATTAGTAGTTGCCCTTTTTATTCCTTTATCTATTTGGTAAAAAATAAAAAAAACACAAACAACTGGGTATTATTGCAGAAGCGACCGGGAAATTTAAAAATAGGGTCGATAAATTTAGTAGGGTTATAATTCCGTTTACACCGCCAAATTAAACGAACAAACAAAATATTGTAGAAAATTATAATTTATTAAAAAGATTTGCAAATAAAACAATAAAATTATAATTTATTTAAAAGATTTGAAAAATAAACAATAAAAAATTATAATTCATTTAAAGGATTTGAAAAATAAAAGTTGGCGGTGAAAACCGACTTGTAAGCCTACTAAATTTATCGACCCTATTTTTAAATTTGCCGGCCGGCCGCTTCTGCAATACTGCCAAATTTCACGCACCAAGGGTGTGTTGTGTGGATTTGTGGATCTAAAGAACAATAAGGCCCTCATCCGAGGAGCGGATGATCCGAGAGAGCACACTTACACAGTATACTCACTCACTCAGTCAGCAGCCAACAGCCCAGTAACCCTGACCTTTTATTTCAATTTAATAAATTGAATAGTATTGAATAAATTATTTATTCAATACAATTTTATAAAATGGATTTTCATCGATAAACTTTCACGTTTGGAAAGAATCAGAAAAACTTAATTTATTTACAATTAAATTTACTTTAATCAAATTGTTCTAAAGTTTTCCAGAATGACCCCTGAAATAGGAATCTCCCACAAAAATTAAACTATCGAAGAACATGATCAAACATTTGTACAAGAAAGAAGATAAATTTCAGCAAACCAAAAAAGAAGAGACAATAAATCTTGAATTCAAAGAGAATGAAAACGAGGCTTGCAAAGTTGGTCGCCTGTTGTCCTCAATTTGTAAACGTTCGTCAGCTTCATTAAAAAAGCAATACTTTTAAGATATATTTCTAGGCCTACGTTTCCACAAATTATTTTTATAAGCTTTCAAAATATGTGCCTTGTTTGAAAAAAAAAAAAATTACTGGAATTTTCTAACCACAAAGAAAAAGAAAAAATACTTAAAGCTATTTCTAAACAGTTTCGTTTTGCTTTCGCTTTTGTAATGACACAATTAACCGATTTATTTATTTTAGTAAAATAAAAGACGTTTTTTTGGATAATCTATTTTTTCTTTTCTTTTTTTTAGATCGAAATGAATAGTAAAAAAGAATTAATGACTTAAATTATGACAAAAAATGTTTATCAATTGAAAAACGACGAATTCAACAAAGATTTCGTTTCGTTTTTTATGCAAACAAGAAAGAAAATCTTCTTGAACCGAAAAAAAGAAAGATTTTAATGAATTAATTTGAATCAAAACCAACGCAATTTTAATGTGTATTCGCTTTAAATCAATTCTAATTTTTCAAAACGAGATGAATAATTATAAACATTTAAAAAAAACTTATATTATAGATATCAATATAATTTCATTTCACTGATCTATATGCAAATACTTGTAAGTCTCAATGAATATTAATTATTATTTAAATGATGCTTAAAATAACACAATATTTAATTATCAAATTTTAAATGACGCACAAAAATATTATCAATGCTTTTAGTTTATATCCAAAATTAAAACCTATTCTGCCAGCTAGCCCTCATAGCTCAGTCGGTAGAGCATCAGACTTTTAAGAAATCTTATATAAAGTTATCTGAGGGTCTGGGGTTCGAGTCCCCATGCGGGCTAATGTTTTTATTTTTATGATTTTAGTATTTTTTACATGAATATTTAAATTTCCAATTTAATCATTAACGATAACTGACTATTATTGAAATATCCCAGTTTTTCTTACATAAATACAATACACTAAAATGTAATTAAAAATATTAAAATCCCCTGAATATTTTTTTTAATTCGGGGGACCTACCCCACCCCACCAATCGGGGCCCAATTTTCTTTTCGGTTATTTTGTAGATTATTGGACATTATTAACTCTTTGGACCCTGAAAGGCCGATATATAGGCACAGGCGACACAAGGAAAAATACTACACGGCCGATATTTCGGCCCTCAATTATGGTCTGCTGGGTGGTCTGGTCTAATTGATCGGCTGCTGAGTGAGTGCTCTTGACTAAATTTTGCTAAGTCAGGGTCCAAAGGGTTAAACTGTTAGCGAAGAAGGGGTTGGTTGGTTTTCCATTTTAGCGAATGGGGTTCCGCCGGTTCTGGTTGTTCTGTTCCACTAAGAAACAACACAAACTTCTTTTCGCAACTTATCAAGAAGGGTTTACTTTTGTATTAATAAGAACAAGTATTGAGGGAAAGACAGTAGGGAGGGAGTTAGTTGATTTAGCACTATCTTCAGTGAAGATAGTTAGTTGTACTTAATGTCCTGTCGATGGTGGAAGAAGAGAAAGCGGAGATGGGTCTCTTCTGCTGGCTGAGTCGAGGCCTCCGAGAGAAGATATATATCACGAAGGCCCCGGCTGAGTTCCCTTTGCCGGCCAGCCAAAATTCTTCACCAGAGCTCGCTCGAAATAGTTCCTCGGACAGCTTGCAGGAATCACTGACTGACTGCGCCTCCTCACCCTGCCAGTCGATTGGTCAGTCAGTCTCAGTCTGTGGCCAAATTACCTGGCAGGGATGCTATGATGCTGCTGCTGGCTGCTGAGTGCTCTCTGTGCTGCTGGTCCGAGGTGTTTTAGATTGCTAAGGAGGAAAATATTTAGATTAACTACATTAAAAGTAATTTCAGATTCTTACAAACATTTCTTTCATTTAAACTCTTACCCGAACTCTTTAACTTTGATGCGGTCGCTCCCTCCGAGGTGTGTGTGTGTGTGGGGGGGGGGGCTGACTAGCAAGAGAGCACCCGTGACAAATCTTGAAATATTATTAATATTTATTTATTTGTGATAATTTGAAAGTTTGGTGTTCAACAATCAGTAATAATACGCTGAAAAATATATTAGATACAAAAAAAAAAGATAAAAATCTTCATTTGCTGTAAATGTGAAGCAGAAGCACTTCCACTTGAACCAGTAAAGATGCTCAATTTTCTTTTGGTATTTTTATTCTAAATTTCAGAACTTCTTAATATCTCCTAGTTATATTTATTTTTAAATGAACCTAAATCCTTTTAGTGGATTTTTTTGATCATCCATAAATAACTTTAGTATTTATTATGTTTACGAAACTTCTAGTAAAGCTAGGTTTATCAGTAAAAAAATGGCGGACGATCTAAACGACGAATGGTGGTTAAACAACAATCAAGAAACAGAGAATGATGTCAAACCTTCTGATGAAGGAAGTAAGAGACTTTTCAATATTTTTTATCAATTCTATATATTTTATACGAGTTTTTCAAAATGATAGTTTTTTTTAAATCTAGATAATAATGATGTTAACTAAGCTACAAGCACCAACAACCACCACGTGTTTTGTTGTCTCTGGTCTGGTACTGACATGTGTTTTGCTTTGCTTCTGTTGGAAAAATTCTAGGTGGACCTGTCGAACATTGACCACCCTCTAAAATGTTCGACAGGTCCACCAAATTCTAAAGACTATCGGTAGGTATGTGAAAGAAAATTTCAAAATCAATATATCTTAAAATGGAATAGCTCATCAGAAAGAGCATGCAAAAAGTATTCTAATGATACTTGAACCATCTCTGTAGGACAAATAATAAAAAAGTTACAGCAATTTTAAGACTGAAATTTTAGGCTAATTTTGGCAAAAAAAATCAATTGATTTCCTTGTAAAAGTTGTGACCTTTTTTTATGATTTTTTCAGTTTTTTTGTCGTAACTTTCTTATTTCTTGTCCAATTTCAACAAAACAAATATCACTGGAAAGCTTATTGAATGGAGAACAAGATGATTATATTTTGAAAATTTATTATGCAATTATTTACAGGATTTTTTGTCAAAAGAGGTGAAGGGGTGCCAGGTCGGAAGATACATTCAATGATATTAAGACATTCTAAGGCAATGTCACATCCCCACATATAAAGTCTGCTGCTAATGCTGATTTTTTTATATCAAAGTCCTCAGCATCATCATCATAACTTTCTTCCTCACCCCAGTATCCAATAACATAAACCCCCCCACCCCTCTTTAGGAATTTCTCCACTTTTCCGAAATATAAAGTTCTTTTTAATGTTTCAGCATCAAACCAAATATGACAGATATTTTGTCCAATAATTTTCCCACTTAGGATGTCCTTTGTCCTCTCCATAGTTTCATCGTCCATCTCAGGAAATTCCGTACTTAGATCTAGGACCGGTTTCCTTAGTTTGGCCTCGATCTTTCTTCGTTCAGCTGTTAATTTCTTTTGCCGCTTTATGGCCAATCGTTGACAAATTTCTTTTTTTGTCTCCTCAGATTTTTTTCTTTTTACCAGGCGGGTTTTTCGACCCATTGATATTGCAAGGGAAATAAGCTTTTCCCTCTTCTCTACCGGAAGACCGTCCAGGTAGTTGACAGCACCGTTCTTTTGGGCTCTGATTTTACAAGAAATGTAGCAAATTGTTGCATTGGGGGCGTGGTTTTTTAATGCACTAAACATTCCCATCACCTGCTCAGCATCTATATTATTAGGTCTGGCTGATTCAGTCTCTTTTTTTAGGACCTCTGTTATGTTAAGGCTGAAGTACCTGTTGTACTGCTTCTCCAGCACTTTTACAATTGCAGTGAGGCAAGCTGTCATCATTGCTTTAAAAATTGTAAGATCTGCAGGGGTCTGCTTAAGTTGGAAAACCATACCATCCGATTTCATATCTCTGCCAAACAAGTCCTTTGTTGCGGTCAGAGTTTGTTCAGGTTTCAAAAGTAAATTTTTTACTTCGGCCAAGACATTCTTTACTTCTTCAATGGCATCTATATGGTTGATAGAAGACGCTGCGGCAGGAGTGTAGAAGCGGGTCATCCATGGACCTGAGAGGAGTATTCCAACCAGGCCTAGGACCTGAAGTTCCATTTTAGTGATTGGATCTTTGAAATCATGTGCGATAGCAGTCTGGAGGCCACCACAGGAAACCAGACCCTCTTCAAAAAATTTGGTGAAAAACTTATTATGTTCAACTAACCTGCCACATATCAGGAACATGATATGCAACCTGTTACCCCGATACCGTGGGATTAATCCTTTAGGGAGACCAGCATCTCTAAGTGCTGCAGTGAACCCCTTCGGGTCTCCTCGACCATCCTTATATCTTAATTTGTTTATTCCTAATACAAGTTGACTGGCTATACAGTCGGTTCCAAAGAGTTTCTTGTTTAAGTCCCTTGGTTCAATTGCCTTGAGACTTGTTCTTATTGTACTTGCAATAGTATCCAGAGGATGTAAATGGCAATGGAGTTGATTGAATTTTTTTCCCCAGGCATTCTCCAGTCGCTGGATGGTTGCATAGTTCACTGCAGCGCGGTCTGTTATAGTGTTGCTTATGTTCTTGATGATTTTTTTGCGCGTTTCATAAAAATCCAGGTCATACAACGTGCAGTAGACATTACTGATGTGGTCGAATGTCGCTGCAATATGCAGCTCGTAATCCTCAGCAGTCCCTCCAGCTAACTGGTCTAGGGCCAGAACATGACATGTTTCTTTGCTTGTCACATGAACACTATTAACATGTATACCGTCCTGTGTTGTTGCATCAAATCCCATCGTTATATCCTTCCCTTCCAGAACCATTTCAGCAGCCTGAAAGTCAGAAACAATGCCAAGTTCTCTGGCCATCATTTCCACCGTGTTCCTGTGTGGAATCTTTTCAACTAAAATTCCAGATCTCTTTGCAAATTGTTGAATAAGAATGGGGATGTTATGCATAGGAACATGATTGACAATGGAGTCGTATACAAACATCCTCATGTCCATGGAGTATGTTCGCCCTTCTTTCAAAAAACCACTGTCCTTATCAGCTTCCCCCGTGTCTATCGCTTCCTCAAGGACAAGTTTTTGATTTTCTATAGATTCAATACTTTTATTTTTTTCAGCAAGCTTATCCGTCAGCAATTCTATTTTTTTAGCACTTGCCACACATCCGCTGCAGGAAGAGGATGCTTTAAATTCTTTGATGCGTTGTAGATTATGCCGTGCTTTATATAACTCCTTCCTTGATTTTTCTAATTTTTGTACCAAAGCATTGTGTGTTTTTGCTTTGATTGTACGTATCTTCTGGTCTTTTATGGTTAGCTTCAGTTTTAGGCGATTGATATCTTGTTTAAGATATTTTAATTTTTGGGACCGCGGCAAGTTAATTTGAGATTTCAATTGGGTAAGTCTTCTTTGATAACTTTCTTTCAGAGTGGAATGTGACACTGAAAGATTATCCAGCCTCTTCCGCAGGCGACGTGGGGTGAGGTTTATCCGAGAAGATGAGCAGACCGTGGGAGTAACAGGCGAGGGCTTTTTGGGTGAAATTTCATCAAGTTTGAGTTCCTTTTGACCTGAAATATAAATAGAAATCTTCAATTAATTTGACTGGATCTCACTTTTTATTCTGATTATAAAGTTGATAAATCGAGAGACTTTAAGAACACTACTTACAGCTACTGCTTGCAACAGGTGTGGATGACACGGTCTCCATGGGCTGGCGCTTGAATGCAGTATATGCTTCACAGCATAATTCCATATACTTCTTCATTCCTTTATCTGATGATACATCTGTAATTTTATTAGCTCTAGTCAATATGGGCCGGACTTGAGAATTTGTTAATGAACAATTAAACTTCTCTACGACAGTCTTGACAATCTTTCCAATTGATTTATAGTTCATGATGTATATGAAGAGCAGGTGTCCATTCTTTAAACTGTCCACGTCGTCGGGCAAATCACCAAAATTGTCTGTTAAGTATTGACGAATCTTGCCCACTTTCTCTGGCAAAGCCAGTTGCCGCTTCTTTGGTGGCATCTTTTAGTCAGCTAACAATGCAACTTTGAATACAAAACCAAACAAAATATTAATTATTAAACAAAAAATTGTCATTTTATAGACTTTATTAATAAATGTTAACAAGAATATGGAAAAGTACATGGCTATTTGTGTTTGTAAACATCAGTTGCAGCCAATAATGTGGTCATGCGACCTCTTCCACTAACTTTCATTTTTAAATCAACAAGTGCTTCCTAATATCTCAAAACATCGGTCAAAATACAATTTTTTTTCTACATATTAAGTCTAATATCTGTGTAATACATAGTATTCTATCATTTTACTCTAATTTCATTCATTTTAAAGACAAAGAACAGTTTTAAAAAGAGCTTTCATACAGACCTCTTAGCTTTCATTTTTAAATCAACACGTGCTTCTTAAAATATCAAAACATTAGTAAAAATACAATTTTTTTCTACATATCAAGTCTAATATCTGTGTAATACATAGTATTCTATCATTTTACTCTAATTTCATTCATTTTGAAGACAAAGAACAGTTTTTAATAGTGCTAATAACAAAGTTGCTTGTAGGCCATTTTCTGTCAAATTTCGAAAATTTTCGTTACGGCTTCACATTTACATTTAGCTCAAAACCAATGAAATAAAGGTCATATAAACTTAATATTTCACACAGATAAGGTTTAATATCTATATTAACTAACATATATAGTTTCATTACTAACGCAACTTACCTTCAGGTCGAAAAATGATCCCAAAAATAACACAAAACTTCAATTCAAAATTTTTCCACTTCTACTGAAGATACAAAAATAATGTTTATACCAGCATGTAGAAGAAGATGTGGACTACGTCATCAGTACTTGTGTTGTTTACGTACACCCCTCTTACTCATACTACGCGCAAATTTATGACACCACCCAAAATGCAGAAAATTTTGGCTTACTCAAATTTTATTTGCCACTTAACGCTGGCCAAAACCTGCTGATTTTCACATACCTACATTTATTTAATATAAATAATGGCTAAAGTAATGTGGCATTTTTTTTATTTCAATCTTTACTTGTTTATGATGTCCTTCCCTTGGATGTTTCGATTAATAAGTGAAAAAAAATTCTCTTTTCTAGGACAAAGATGATAAACGTGCTAACAATCAAATGAGACAACTTCGTATACAGAAACTTTGCCTAAACATTTGTGTAGGTGAATCTGGTGATAGATTAACCCGTGCTGCTAAAGTGCTGGAACAACTAACAGGACAACAACCTGTCTTCTCTAAAGGTAAACATTTGCTAAAAAGTATTAGAACCAACCCACCCACATTTTTTTTTGTAAATTTATGAAGAATTCAACTATTCCTTTGTTTTTGCATTGTAGTAGTGAATCTAGACTCTTGTTTGTCTTTATTTTTACTTCTATGGTGCTAAATTAATTCCATATTGCAACGCTGCACCAACCTATGTTGGCTCCAGTTACTCAGTTTATGGAACAGCTTCTATTTATAAATGTATTTCAAATGATATTGGGTTTGTTTTTTGTTTTTTAAATTCATTATTTATTTTACACAGCCAGATATACTGTACGGTCCTTTGGGATTCGAAGAAATGAAAAGATTGCTGTTCATTGCACAGTTCGTGGGGCCAAGGCTGAAGAAATCCTAGAGAGGGGCTTAAAAGTAAGTAACTATTTATCCTTTTAGTTTTTCTATCAGCACTAAATGTCTAACTTATAAAATGGCTTAGTGCTACAATAAACTCCTTATATAATGGTTCGCCTACAATATTAGTAGGAAGTCCACTTGGGACAGTGGATACACAGTTGGATCTTGAAGTTGCAATACGCGAGTTTGAATCCCAGTCATTGTTTACATTCCCATATCGTTGGGAAAGGTATGAATCTCAACATTCCCTCCATTTATGGATTAAATTGTGCCTATTATTAAAAAAGTCTGTGGGCAAATTCATACTCCCTTATCAAACTAAAAATTCCACAACAAATACCCCCACCCAAACAACCCAATTCATTTCATGATCACTCTCTCTCTTTCAGGTAAGAGAATATGAATTGAGAAAAGCCAATTTCTCCGAAACAGGAAATTTTGGATTTGGAATCCAGGAACATATTGATCTTGGAATCAAGTATGATCCCAATATTGGAATCTATGGCATGGATTTCTATATCGTCCTTGGGCGTCCAGGTGAGAATTACTATTTCTGTTTCAATGATTTAGGACTTACCATTTACTTTTTGTATACTACATTCAACATGATGCATCATATCAACAACTTTGATTTTTGGTTAACTGTTACTTTCATAATTAAACATTACATTTTAAGAAACATTTGAAACCTGTCATTGCTATGCTGTAAGTTGCATATACTAGCCTGATTATTTCAAGTATCATTTTTAATAATCCTAACTTTTAATAACTTTCCTTTTTTTTCATGGATAATATATTCAACATTTTACTTTTTATTTTCGTAATTTCACATAAATAAACTTGAACAATTCTTTCCTTATTCTAAATTCTTCATGGAATTCAAGGAATATATGATATAAATGAATTGCATTGTGGCACAAAATGTCTGCTATTTGCTTACATTTCGACTTACACAGTGCTATATTAAAACCCATAATGCAACGCTGCACCAATTACTTTTATATTGGATCCAGTTACTCATATTATGGAATATTTTCTTTTTCAAATGAAAAATGTGAGAATTATTAAAACTGAAATTTAAGACTTTTCATTTGTAGTATATATAGACATTAAGAAATTGTTGGCAAAATCCTATTTAATGACTATTGAATTTGATGTAAGTGGGGGAAAACATTTAATAACTGTAATTTTCTATATACCTTTGCCAAAGTTCTTATTTGTAGATCTTATTAGATCAAATTATTTTCATATTTTTTCAGTTTCCCTAAAAATTGATATTTTCTTTTAAATAGAAATATGCTCAGAAGGAATTGATTTTAAAATTGTTTGCAGACTTAATACTTGATTATAATTTAAAAAAAAAAGTTTAGTATATAAGAAAGCTATAAGTTGGTGGTTGTATTGATTTCTGTTAAACGATTTAAAAAATATTTAGCTTGAATCTGAATTGATATCAAAACCATTTTAACAAGATGACTAGAAAATTTTGAAAAAAATTTAATTGCACTTTTAAATCTTATGGCTTTAAAAAAAATTTTTAGAATATCGAAAAAAAACTTCAATATTTATAAAATGGGTCCGTTTAGTTTAAGAATATTGTGAACTATTTAATTATCTACTTATTTAACATTAATTTTATTTGTAAAAATTATTCAACTGGTAATTGGTGTCCTTAAATGAAGCAACGTCTCCCTTTTTTTGTCTTTTAATAGGTTACAATGTGAGTCTTCGTAGAAGACGAAAAAGTAAAATTGGTATCAAGCATAAAGTCACCAAAGAGGAGGCCATGAAATGGTTTCAACAGAAAGTAAATATATTTTTTTATATATATTACTGATTTCTGTTTTTAGTTTAATCCTTTCCTATTTAGAATTTGCATTCAATTATTAATGTCCTTTGCCATTAATTTTTGTAATATTCACAATTTTAATAGAAGTAATTTAAGAAAATGTGATAAAGATATTTTTTCTTCTAAATTAAACTTAAATTTTAAAAATAAATTTCTTTTTTATTGCAGTTCGATGGTATCATCCTCCCTGGAAAATAAGTGATTAATTTTAAACTGAAATAATAATAAAAAAAGCCCTTCAAAAAAACTATTGTTCATTGATTTATTTGTTAGTTTTAACCATACCTTCACAATTCTTATCCTTTTCAAATTCTTATAGTTTTTACAAAGGAAATGTTAAAAATACAAAACTTCAATGACTAATGGATAAGTGCTAAATTCAGCAGGGTTTGCTCAGACTTAAAGAAGCCTTGAAAATGCTTTATTTCTATTACCTTGAAAATCGTATTCTTGGCCATTTAAAATTGTTAAAAAAAAACTTTTTGGGCTCTCAGCCTATTAACAAAAACTGTCATATTGTAATTCATTAGTGTTGGTACCTTAGAGGAGTCATGTTGTTCACTTCATTTCTCTCTTAAAACCCTATTCCTGAAATTATAATTTAGAAAGTTACCTAAAATAATGTACACTGAAAAGTCTGTCAACAGCCCATAATTTTTTTTTGATTAAATATAAAAAACACTGAATATCTTTTAAAAACCTCTTAGAAGGTTAATTTTATTTTTAAAAAATGTATTTTTAAAAAAATTTTCTCAGATGCCTAAAATATTTCCAAATCATACATAGGAATCCTATTTCTTTGACTGGTTTTGAATGCAATCATAGATTGCCTTTCGAGAACCAGGTGTGTTCTGTAAGTAAGCAAAATATGAAGCCCGCACGTTTGCCCTATTGACTGGGTGCATTTCATTCAAACGGTTCAGTTCAAGTCTGTAAAAATCTTCCTTTGTACGTTCATAATCTTGGCTGACCTTTTTCTTTGAATTCATTGTAGATTTCTTTTGAAGTTCCTTTCTGGAAAGAAAGAAAAACTTTCTAAATTAATCCAATTAAAAATGATAATTTTTGAAGTTAAATTTCAATATTTAACAAAAATAAAATGTACACCAGAATCAAACTTGAACAATTCTTTTCTTATTCATGGAATTCAAGGAATATATGATATAAATGAATTGCATTGTGGCACAAAATGTCTGCTATTTGCTTACATTTCG
>JAYKTE010014574.1:0-25473 GCA_036873565.1 Xipholeptos notoides
GAATGAGTTGCTGTAATAATGAAAAAATAACTGTGCTCAAGCTGTCGGTAAAGCAAGTGTATGCCGTGGCTACCAGTGAATGGGAGATTTTGCTGTTTGATTGATGAGGTAAGCACTTTAAGTATGGCCATTGTTGAATTTCATGTATCCTGTGTCACAATTACCCTGGAAGTCTTTGGAAGTACTTATTATTGAAAATCCTGAGAACCAAAATACTAGAGTAAATGAAATGAATAAAAAAGATATTAGTAGAGCTCCATCTTATCAAGCTTAGTAGGGGCTCAATACAAGGATTCAGAGTTTGATAAGTAAAAAAGCTACCATGTGATAGGCATACAACTATTCAGTTCTTGGCATTTGTTTTATTTCATGCTACATGGCTCATATATATACACATGTATGTATGTATGTATGTATATTATTCATGTTCATGGTTTTAGGGTACAGTTTATTATTCTATTTTTGGAAAAAGAAATGTGTATAGTGATTAAGGTTATTATTATTCAGACTATTAATTCAATCTTTATTAATGCATTTATGGCATTTTGGCTCATATGCTATGAGAACTAAAGACTGAAAAATTTAAGTAATACTAATTATCGAGCCTGAATTCAGAAATTTAGACTAAATGTGTCTAGTGATGGCTTTGTTTACCATATTAAGCAATAACATTGAACTTCTAATTACAGCACATTAAACAATGAATATCTCTGGTTTTTAAAATCATTTATTTCTACAAACATTTTCCCAATCATTGGATTTTACAAATGTTTTTACCATCATACTCCGATATAAATGTCTCCTCTATCATGCATTTCTAATTGCACATTCCAATAACTGCTTTAACAAATGACATTCATAGTTATACATTACCACAAATAATTTTTTTAACCATACTTCTCTAAAATCTCTCTTCATTGTAGATATAACAACCTGTACCAAAAATCTTTTTGACATGAAATGTACACTAAGGTTGGAATATCATAAAACAAACCAACCGAACATTGTTATAATAATCTTACCAATATATTTTATCTATCTGTTTTTTTGTCTTCTGATTTTTTTTTTTCAAAATTTGTTCATGGGTTTTTGGTCCCTTGGTTATATTAAGAAAACACATTGTCAATATCTGCTTCCTAATTTTTTCAAAATTTCAATCACCAAATGTTATTCATTCCATGTCTGTATAATTTTTAAAAAAATCTAAAATACTCAATACACAAAGTAACCTTTTTTTACCTTTCACAGATTCTTTTTTTGTTTTGTGGATGTTTTAATCATTACTTTTTCATGTTTTTATAAAATGTGTAATATTAACAGATATGAGAAATTTTTTTAGTTTTTTTTAAAACTTCATTATTGATTTTATTTATAGGTTTCTCTTGGTGACTATTCAGAACCAATTGATTTCCGTCGGAAGGGATCTAGTGTCAAAGAGCGTCAGTTACCTAGTGCTCCACCTTTGGAAGACGTGGATCCTTACAGTGAGCCTTATCAATCAAAACAAAGCTTGGATGCGATTGAAGGTTAGTTAACAAACTCAAAAAACACCAGAAATCTTAAAAATTGTCTCACCTTGTTTAATTTCTGCTTCTATAAGAAAGTAAAAGTAGAAAAGTACATTCAAATAAAAAATAGATTAAAGAAAGAAATATACACTATTGGTATCTTTATAAATATACTGTGAGTATTAAATAAAACATTCAAAATTACTTTATTAGTACCATGTATTATACTCCTACCCAAATTCCTTCATAAAAGAAGTATTATATTTTGATTTGAAAGGTATAGTCTGTAATTCTTCTGCTAGCAGCATAATAGATAGCGCAGAAGGCAGTGATGTCTTGGTAGTAGAGTTGGAGCTTGGTCCTCTGAGTAGGGCTGCCAATATTAAAGATAGATTTTTCCATTCATATTTTGTTTCAAAAATAAAAAGGAGCCTTTATTTTGACTGATTCAATCTCAGTTTAGTATTAGTGTTCCTTATTGCGACTGCTCACAATTTAAATTCTTGAAAATCTCTCTCTTAAAAAAATCCCATGATTGTTCTCTTTGTGTTTAAGAGGCATGATTTGGTAGACACTCATTCTGAATAGATTAACCGATATCTATAAACATTAACCTATTACAAGACTAACTAGTCACAATGGTGATCACTTGATCATTAACTTAATGAATGTATCTGGCATTTCCGCCAAGAAACTGACTGCTGCCATTGCTTGGTAGAATATTTCTAATATAATTATGCTGCATAGTTCTCATAGATGTAGGACAAAGAACAATTGAAGATAGTTGTAAAACATAAGATCTGTTGTTTGTTTCTTCTATATTCAGGTGAGTATGAATATTTATGATGACTATGTAATATCCCTGCATAGGCATATATGGGAGAAGAAAAGATCAACCATGCTCGCATGTGAACTTTGTGTCTTTGTAAAATATGACTTGTTTAATCTTTCTATACATTTTTATAGATTTGGATTTTTCAATGTTTTTATGTAGGGCTATATATGTTAATTTGTATATTTTTCCTTACTCAATTAGTGATTGTTTATTTTTCATTCTTACAAGCAGGCCATTTTCTAGACCAAAATAATGATAGTCATCAGTTTTCATACATACAACAAAAAAAAGATAAATTTTTATTTAAAACAATTTTTGTTCTTATACTCCTCAAATGAATAGGTACTAATTTAAAATTGCATTTAACTACATTTCAACATGTCTTTTTGTTCATTCAATAGTATTTAATGTATAAAACAAGACCTGCCAGTGATGAAACTTCTAATAAAGGATCCAAACAAAATATTTAACTTAACTAGTTGCTTTCTGATTTATAGCAATACAAAACAAAAATTTGTCACTAAGTGGCCTTTACTTGGAAATTCATGAAATAGAAAATAATGAATACCAATAAATAAATTAATAAATAGTTATTATTTTTATATATTAATTACTAAATTTAACTGTAATTATTTAACTCTATTATGAATTATCTTTCCTTTATATGCTATTTTGAATTGTAAAAAATTCTGCAATAAAGATTTATATTGTTAAAATATGATTTTTATCAACAGTAATTCAAATATATTTACTGTTTATTTAGGAGTTTGTGTTTAATTTTTATTTTGCTGTTTTTTTCTTCTTCAGCCTTAAAGAGACAACAAAGTATGCCAAATGAACCAGAAAACTTTGATTATGAACTTGCAAAACCTGTGTTTGATTTGGCTGATACGAGTGGGGCCACCTCAGGAAACCAAACAGATTGCACAACTGGCAACTTACATGATGGAGCAAATGTTGAAAGTAGTCCAGCACATGGTCGTAGGATGTGCAACACTCCTTCAAAACTCCCTTCAGAAGGGTCACCTGGATGCATGAGAGGACAAATTGTTTCACTTCCCAAACTTACTGATACTTCACCTTGCAGTAGTCGTGATTTTTCCTCTGGCGGAAATGCTCCCTTATTATCTTCATTACAGGTAAGTTAACTGTAAACTGATTGTTTTGTCCTTGTTACACAGAAATAACAATATAGTTAATATCAATCATTTCTTACGCATTAATTTTTCTTTTTAGAGTTCATATATAGAAATAGGTAATTTTGTTAAGGTTAATTTAATAATTTTCCTGTTCATTTTGTTTTTCGTATTCTCTCTCTCCTCACACGTATGTACCTATGTAATTATACCTTGGCAAAGGTCCAAGGTCTTTTTAACAAGCCTCAGCCAACTCCCATTCTTTTCAACTAAATGTATTTTAATTGTATATTCAAGGAATCTATGTATACAAAGTTACACTATATTTAAACAGTAAGCCTTAATTTCCGTTGCTTTTTTTCTCTTTTCTTTTCTTAAATTTCTTGTTTTTCCTGTTTGACAAAAATTATGTTAAAAATGTAAAATTGTATATGATTATCCTAATTTAAATCAAAGGGGTGCATTTTGGAAAAGCTGGGATCCTAATTCTTTCAGATACAAATAGAATTGTAATCCAAGCTACATAAGTATTTTGATCTTTTTGTATAATTAAGCAATATCCAGTAAGCACATCTCAAAATGGTTTATTGTTGTTTCATGAAGCCAGCAAACATTTTGGGCCTTGATAATTTGGTTTAGCAAAAGCTATTAGAACCCCTGCTTGCTTTTCCGATATTTTATAGAATATATTTAAGAATTATGGTTATTGCCAAGATGGTATATGCTTTGTTTTAGTACTAAGTCAGTTTTACACCTATCAGAGATTTTAAAATCTTCATTAGCTGGTGATATTGGTTTTTAGCCAATCAGGAGCTTAGTAGTTATTTGTCCCTTGCTGCATGACTATAAAAGATATTTGCTTTTTTTTCATTTTGGATCAAGGTAAGTCATAATGTGATACATTTTAAATAACTTGCTCTTCGACAAAGTTTTCATTTGTTCTAAGAAAAAGAGCTTAGTTTCTTCATATTTATTTGAATCATTTTACTATATAAAATAATTCTAATTAATAGAGTATCTTTTTTATTACCTAAATTAAACATGATGGGAATAAAGTTAGTAAATGATAGAAGCTGGAAATTTTAAATTGTGGCTTTGGGTCTAAAATGAAAATAAATAGAAATTTGATTATTTTTCTATAACTTCAAAAAAGAATTGAACTTAACAATCAACCTAGTCAAACTATTTGAACTACTCATCACTACTCATATACACCCACCATAACATCATGCATTATATAATGTTGTCTCTACTTATTTACATCAATCTTTTAAATCAATTGTTTATACTTTTAAACTGATATTGAAATTTAAAGATTTTATGAAATGGAATATTTTATTTATAGTAGTATTTTTTATACAAGATATAATAATCTAATATCATATATTTGATATCCATCCTGTGTACTTCTGCAAATCCCCCAAATTTTAAAGTTAGAGAGAGAATGATTTAAAAATGTCATTTGAGCATAGGCTCCTAGCATGCTTCCGTTTCAAAAATGAAAAATACAAATAATTTCAAATATTTTTGGGCCAATAAAAACTCCCTAAATCCAAAAAATCCATTTTTCAAGCCACAAAAAAAAAATATAAAAAGAGCCAAAAAAGACACCGATCCGGAAAAGAGGAGAAAAGAGAAAATTAGTGTGTGGTTAGCACCAATGCTCTTACTCACTGAAAGTGATTCACTATGGCAGACGATAACTTAAAAAAATAACGATATCCCACCAATACCAAGAAAAAGAATAAAACTTTTATGAACATTTATTTCATTAACTTATATCCTTCATATTACACCTCAAAAAATTTAATTGTAAACATTTACACACAAACATAAAATAATATTTGATATAAAGTTTATCTTAAAACTTTAATTATTATTTTCTTGTCTATTATATTTTGTTATAATATTATATGTATGGTAATTAAATACATAGATATAAAAAAAATCTTAAATTCCATATATGAAATGTTAAGATTTTGAATATTTATTATAATATATATTGTTTCTGCTAGTACATGATAGTAAGAAAAGTAGTTGATTCACAAAATCTAAGTATTTTATGTAAACTTTGGAAAATATAGATAACTCTGTTGGACATGCTAAATAGGATTTTTTCATGAAACAGTTTTTTTGTTTTCCTCCTTATTTAGTATTTATTTTCCTTTCTCATTATGCATTCATTGATTAATTTAATGATTTTTTTTCTCTTGCTATTCTAACATATACATATTTTTTCAAACTTTTTATATGTATTAAAAATTCATATTGATTTCTGGTTCAATAATTTTACAAATGCCTTTTTAAAAATATTGTTCTAAATTAGAATGTCTGGAAATTTGATCATAAGATCTTATAAATTATTTTTTAGAGTTGAATAATTTTTTTCATAATTTTATAATATCAAATGAATTTCATAGCTTTTATGTCTTTTTCAAATTCTATTTTGAATGTTTGGTTTGAATTTATATTCTTGAATATTCATATCCATAAAACCATGTTTATTCTTCTTTTTAAACAAAAACCTTGTTTTAAGAAATTAGTTACATTTATTTCAAAGAATTGAAAATATTTATTGAAACCATCTGTTAAGTTTGATTACTGAAACTAAAAGCTGACTAAGGCAGAATTATCTCCCTTATATATATTATATATATCTCAGTGTAATGTCAAAAATTATAAAAAGAATTAATTCCAGCATATCAGAGATTAAAAAAACATCATAGTAATAAAAATATAGATATTTTTATTTTTTTATTACAGTATCTACATTTACAATCTAAAAATTAGGATTATTTTAAAGATTTGATATTCTCTTAAATTTTATTTAAAAGTTTGATTTTGGTATATTACAATTTTGTTCTACCATGAAAATAGTTTTGAAAGATTTTCTTTGACATTTTACCTCTACATTAATTCAGAATGGCTATCCTCTTATTAGTTAGCAAGAGGTATTCTTTGATACAATAGTTGAAAAGTTTTGTAATTTAATACTGTGGTATTATATGCAAATTAGATAAGTATAAAATGATGGTAACACAAGCAAACAGTAAGCCTAAGTAATATTTTGCTTTGTATGAATGCACGAAGAACTGTAATATGACTAACATATAGAGAGATATACAAGACATAACATTGGTATTGCCGATTGGATTGTTAAATTTACTGGATGACCCAAAACATAAAAATATGGATAAGAACTTTTACTAAATTAGTAAGCATTTAAAAAAAGTAAGTGACAAAAATTCTGACAAGATTTGTTTTTTGCCATGAAGAAAATTTGAAACAATATGCTCTTTGGGCATTTTAAAAAAATTGACATTTGAACAAGTAATTAAAATTGTAAAAAAGAATATAAAACAAAATAAAAGATCCAAGTTTTTAGAGACAAAACAAACATTCAATAAATCCGTAAGGTAGTTGTTGTTAATTGTATCTCTAATTCTTCCAATGTCTATCCTCGCGAGTTGTCATGTCGACTGTGTATCGGGTCAACCGTGTGTTTGTGGGTTGTTGTGTCGAGAATATCTGCTTGTGAGTCGTCTCAATGTATGAGTCTTTCTTGTCTCCTGCTTGCAAGTCATCTAATTGAAATAAATACTCTCTTCTTGTAGGTAGGAAAACTCTCATTGCTTCTCGCAGGCAAAATTGAAATCTTTCAGCCAAAATGATGTTCTGCTACAAATCAATTATACAATACTTACCTAGATAGAAAGAATGAACTAACTATTGTGAATTGGAAAACCTGGGAACACAAGCCATGGCCATAGAAGATTAATTAGTCCTTCTCAGGATTTTTTATGGCTTGCCAGATCAAAACCATAAATGAAAATATTAGAAAGTGTTCAGAGCAATAACTTTGGGAACTTGTATCAAATTCTTACAACAACTATAGTTCATTAGATAATTTATTTGACAAAAAGATGAATTTAAGGTCTACAACTTATAATCAACTTCATCTTTGAGGCTGTTACATCTTAAGTTGCATTATATTTGTTTAAGTTTTCTTTGGCATTTATAATTATATTAATTTATAATATTCATTAATCTTAATATATTATGCAACCAATATTTATTGTTTATTAGAAAAATTCTTTCTTTTTTCATTGACTATTTTCCTTCCAGATTGTATTTGATTTTGTTTTTCAGATTCTTACTTTAACTGCATATAATTTGGCTGCAAATAATCTCATGACTAAACTAATGTCTTTTATTTTGTGTGCAGGCTGCAGATCGACAATACTCTTCAGAACCTGACAGTCATTCTCAATCCTCCACCTCATCCCATCCAAGCAGTCCAAGTGGAATGACTATAGAACCCCTTTCAGAATCTCCTCCCATACGAGAAGTAACAATGGAATCTCAAACCTATGAAGAACCGTGGGATTCTGAGATGCGTAAGAGGCAGCTAGAAGAGCGGGTGTCTGCAGCTGGCTTTCATTCAATGCCATCACCAACATCAGGTGACAGTCGATTAAAATCTCAACTTGGCGGTGGCAGCAATTATGAAGAGCCGTGGGATCTTGCCAGGCGTCAAAAATTATTGCAAGAAAAATTCAGTATGGCTGAGAAGAGTAACTCAATTGGTAGCTGCTCTGCAGATTCTGACTATCTTGAACCTCGATCAGTACGAAAACAAAGCACTGGGGGGATGTATGAAGAACCTTGGGACTCTATGGCAAAACAGAAGCAGCTGGAAGAAAAACTTCAAGCTACACATATGAAAACGTCTCCTAAGCACCAAGGAAGTGCTGGCACTCCACCAGGAGGCAACAGGGTTTTGGGGGATGATACTGGACAAGGCAATTATGAAGTGCCATGGGACTCTGGGGAACGGGCCAAGGCAATTAATGATTTAATGACTGGTGAGTAATTCACTTAACTCAAATCAATATCCAATTGTTAGATACAAAATGCATCATTATGCATTCATGATGATAACTAACAAAATCTTTATACATCACTAGTCATATAAATTTAAAAACAAATGTTGTCCCATACAAAAAGAATGTGCACTGTTTCTTGGCCTTTGTCTATTGTCGTACTGCATGCTTCCCCCACTAAACCATAAAACTAAAAATATGACACCAGTAATTTTTGTTGTTGGTATTAACATCAATATATAATTATTGGTGTATTATTAATAATGATTAAAGTCCTGAGGGTCATGATTAGGGATAATTATTAATGTATTTACAATGGTATATGTGCTAAATGATTTAGGATGGGCAGCTTTTAATTCTCAGCAGTTTTTAAATTTTCGAAATCTTAGTTGTTTATAATAAAAATAAAATATCAATATCCAACTTTTTTTACAACTCTGCTTTTTAATGGATCAAGAAAATAACAAAATGTATGGTACCAGGTCAAGTTTTGTTTAATGTACTCAATAGCAGACTTTACTTGATGGTACTTGAATCCAGAATATGTTGAGCTGCTACACCATGCCAGAACTCAGCCAATGGTTTAGTACTGTCTTAATGTGATGATGTGCCATATTTATAGTTATCCGCCGTTAACTTGGATGAAAAGCCTATGCAAGACTAAAGGGTTCCATTTGCCCTACTATTTAACCTATGGCTGGGGGGAAGTGGATTCATACTTTTCCCACTTGTATTTGTTCAACAGTGAATGCAATTGAACAAGCAAAGTTTGAATTCCGCAATGCAGAGTATGAATCGAATTTACTATTAACCGTTATGCCACGGACCTTCATAAACTTGTGTGTATATATATGTGTGTGTGGTTGTGTGTATAAATTGGATGAGTGGTTTCACTTTTGAGAATTATTTTATTGAATATATGTGTAATCTTATTAATGAAAAATGATTTGTGAATTTTAATTGTTGTCTCTTTTTTTATCCAGGTCGAGCACCTGAATACCGCCCAATGTCCTCTCCCCCCTCAGAAGCCCCACCAAGTCCATCCCATAAACATAGAGGACACTGGGTGAAACAGCCACGCCCACAATTAGCAAAACAATTGAGTGACAAAACTGAGGCATTTGACCCCTCAGCTCCTTTGTCAAAACAAAAGTAAGGACAGTACTTTTAAAATAAAATTAAATATTTTTTTTTTTTTTCAGGTTTCAAATTCTTATATGTTGCTTCTTTCATTCAAGGTTTTCAAACCTGTATCTCTCCTGAAGAAAGTGACATCTTATTAGAGAGGTTAAAAAAATCAGAAAACTTGTTAGAGAATAGAAAAACCAGACATGTTGACTACAAGTTGGGTCTCTGTTCTCAAGAAATTTGATTTTCTTTTTGTTCAACATTCTGACTTTTGTTTGTCAGTTAAAGACCATAGTAATTTTTTTTAGACATTTCTATTATTTATGTTTGTTTGTAAATTGGAAAAAATATAGATTAAAAATATCTATCAAAATATTTTTGGTTTTATACATTACGTCTGTGTTATTGAAGGTATTCAGTCTATTATGTTCATTTTTGTTTTGATAATATAAACAAAATATCCCTTTCTCCATTCTTTTCATCTGTTTTCTTGACCTTTCCAAATCATTGCATTGATTTTATGTTCACCTTTGAATAAGAAGTAGTAAGCTCTTGTTGGCATAATTGCATAATGTTTATGCATTTATAGTTGTGGATTTTCGGAAACCTTGGGATGAGGCTTGATAATTTGTACAACTATTTTTCAGACTGGTGTTCTCATCCTCATCATTGTTACCTTCACAATGTTTCGGCCAATGAACCCTTTGGCTGTCTTCAGGTGATTGAACTTGGGAACCTTCTTGTCATAATTGAGAGTCACAGAATTTCGAATTTAACCCTTTATTCAAACCATTGGGTAGCCTGAGCTAGTTCTGTTAATCATGTAGATTACAACAAGAAGGTTCTCAACTTCAATTACCTCTAGACAGCCGAAGGGTTCATTGGCTGAAATGTTGTGAAGGTAACAATAATAATGATAAGGAAAACAGTTGTACAAATGCATTTATAGTTGTTTGGTTATTTTATGAATAAACTGCAGATATTTTTTCTTTTATATATAAATTTTGAAATTATTGAGTCCTTAGATCTTTTTCAATTCTTCAAATTATGATTAGTTAATTATTTTTTGATGAGTTAAGTTCATGGGTAGGTGTGAAATGCTTAAACTTTGAAATTGATCTACACAGTTTCAAATCCTTGTTGGTCTGATACCTTCACTTTGGGCTAATAAATAATCTAAGTAAGGTGTAAAATACCTTATTCTCTCTAGATATGGGTTGAAATTGTACAACTTCTGAATCTCTTCATTCCTCCCAGCTATGAATTAGTGTAACTATTGTTTGAACAATTTGATAACAAAAGATGGAAATTATTGTTCATAACATTAAATACCTGAAAAGGGAATCTGCTATAAAATAAAAACCAAACAAACAAACAACCAATTTTTGTTAAGTAATCATCCAACAAAAAAGACATTTGTATAGAAAAATTATTTTTAGAAATTTTAAATGTTGATATGCCATTAAACCAAAAATATTTATTGCTTTTGTGCAATGTATTACAAATGATCTTTTAGCAAAATCTATTCCTATTCTATCTATTTAAATATACAAAGAGTAGTCCATGGGTGAGTGGTAAGTACTTGACCTTTGGTGATTGCAAAAGCTAAGTACTTAACATTCCATGGTGATGACAATGATATGATAATCAAAATAAACACTAATAGTACAAATCCTACTTTGTTTGTTTACTTTCAAGCTAATACCTTTTGGAAAGTTATGGGTCTTTTCATACTCTCCCTTCTATGGATTAAATTGTACAACTAATATTTTTCACACTCTATATTTACAAAATAATCATTTTCTGAAATAATTGTTCAGTTGAATGTCTGTAAAGTTTGTTATTGGATTAAACAAAAACACTCTTTCCTAAATATTTTTGGGATGGTTGAAAAGTTCATAGGAAAACCTACATGGCTTTTTCTGAATCCTTGAGATGAGGCTTGATAATTTGTACATGTATTTTTTTGACTGTTGTCCTCATCCTCATCAATGTTACCTTCACGTTTCGGCCGATGAACTCTTACGACAAGAAAATTCCCAAGTTCGATCACTTGAAGACGACTGAAGTGTTCATCAGCTGAAACATTGTGAAGGTAACAATGATATGGGTGAGGACAACAGTCTGAAAAGTAGATGTATCAAAACCTGCATATTCTAATGGAATAGAATGAACATTTTTCTTTTTTGTTAACTTTTGAAAAAAACGGGTTGTTATTATTCAAATTAATGTGTGCTAAATTTCACAGTTATAAAATTTTCACCTAGCTATGAAACCATGAGTAAAGGAACATATTTAAAACATTTTTCTTAATCAATATTTTTCAGGTGGTACCATGGGAATATTTCTCGCCTCCAAGCTGAGCAACTTTTACGAGTATGTCGTGAAGGAAGTTATTTGGTGAGAAAAAGTACAAGCAGTAAAGGAGAGTTTAGCCTCTCAATCAAGTAAGTTATTCTACCATGAATCTTAAAATGTCAAAAAGTTATCCTTCATTTCTGTTGATGTTGATTAAAGGGATGACCAACCATTACAGTCTTCTTCATGTCTATTTGTGCATCAAGAGTAACTTTACAGTGACTTATCTCCTTGAGAATTTCACTCATCTCGTGAAAAATCAGGAGAAAACAGTTATTATTGAAGAATTTATTTCTATTTTTACCTAAAATTATTTTGTTGTTGAAATTAAATAAACTATGAATGAATTTTTATATAAAATATAAAGTAGTTGTTACATATAGAAAAATAAATATCTCTTTAAAAACTAAGTAATAATCACATTGTTTTGCTTTTACAGGTTAACATTTAATTAAAATAATATTACAGTGGGTCACTAATAAAAATAAAAATTCTTAAAGTACTAAAGTTTGGCCACCTTGTATTCATAAAGTAAAATCCCAATTTCAAATAAATATTAAGAATATCATTAATGTTGTATATGATGTTGCTGAAACTCAGTAATGATATGATACACAGTGCATATTAGTTCAAGGGTGAGTCAGAAATTATCTAAACTTTTGCCATAACATATCTCTAGTATTAAATAATAATAACTTTTGACTTCCCTTGTATATCTAATTTTCATAATTCCATATCAATCTTTAAAATCAAACTTTTGTAATTGGAGAAGGTTTTGGTAATCTATAATTATGTTTCTCCACTCACCCTGAATACCTTAACACTGTATCAGTAGTGAGAGTTGCATGTTCCAATGTCATTTCTTGTTTAGTGTAATTAAACTAAGCTCATATTCAGGAAAGGTCAAGAAATGTTTCTTCATAAATACTCAGGGACTTTGTTTTATTTATTTATTCAAATTAAATACATTTAGAGCTCTTATTTTCTTAACTGACTAATTTGTTTCTTTCTTTCTTTTCCAGGGGGTGTAGGAGTATCATGCATATTAGAATAGCTAACCGGAATGAAATGTATATCTTGGGAGAGTTCAGTGAGCCATTCCGAACTGTTCCGGACATGATTCATTATTATGGTTCTAACATTCTACGAATCAAGGATGCTGATCATTTACACTTGCGTTATCCAGTCTCTGTGAACATGGTGTGATGATAATCTGATAATCAAAATGAAGAACACTAATGCCACCTGAGAATTACAATGACAACGATGAAAATTTGCTGTGCAAAATGAAAAAAGACAACAAGAGGTATTCTCTCTTTTCAAAACTAATGGCTGTGCAATAAGCAATTTTTAAAGTTCAATCTGCGAAGCTGTTTTTCAGTTTTGAACTTGTCAACACAAAAACAACCGTTTGTTCTCTGTGTATTGGACAGGAAGATGATGATTAGTCAGACTGAGGAAAATTTCCTTTGCCTGTTATGATAAGTGAAATGGTTCCACTCCTGAGCTGAATTATTCTAATTCAGCACACAACCTAAATGAAAGAAACTGTATAGGTTGAAACCACTACTAGCAATGTTTACATGGCACATGCGCACACAGGGCTCATTCTATTGTTAAAAAATGTAATACATTCGATTAGTTTTAAAAAAAGGCAATAATCAGGAAAGCTTAGATTAATGATATACCAATGACTTTTCTCTTTTCTTCTTGAGATACAAATTAAAATAGAAGTTTTTACTTTTTTTTCTTCTCTGTGGTTTGCTCATAATGATTTTTTTTTAACTCCTGGTTAGTATCCAATAAGTATCAAGAATCTTCTATGTTGACAGCATAAACCCTTCATTCTTGCCTCACATCTTGGGAGAATTCTTATGCTTATATTAAACCGGTATTTCTCAATCCCCACTGTTTTTAAAAATTCATGGTGTACTTGTAAAGTAATTAAATCTCTGGGGTGCACTTTGAATTTAAATAAGATAATTTTAACCATAAAATACGAAAAATAATAAAGGAATTTAGTAAAATGGGCATTTATTTTCTTGACATTACAATATATTTTATATTTAAGTATTAGAGCTAAATATTTATGAATTATTCTTTTTGTTGAATTTTTCTCAATATACACATGGTTGGTGCCTGGGTGGTGCAATAGTTGAGAAAAGTTATATTTACTATTAAATCTTTAATTTCAAATATTCTAATTAAAAATTCCATGACCTTATCTAAGTTTTGAATACAATAAAATGTTGTCCACTTTAAACTTTTACCATTTACTAATATCATTTACTAATATCATTCTTTTGGTTTTTCCACAGAAATCTGTATGCTCTATATAGTTAAAATTCATCTATTTATATATGCATACACAGACTTTATATTAAATTTTTGTCCTCATAATTACATTTAAATACTTGATATTTAAGATTTATTTCTTTTTTATCATGATAAAAAAAAGAAATATTAATCTGATAGCATTAAAACACAGTTTCAAATAATAAATGCTACTCTTCCCAGATAACGAGCAGGACATTTCTAACGTACTTTAATATTTGATAATGCAATTACTGAAAGAAGAATGAAATATAATTATGCCTGATTAAAAATCTCCAGTATTTATAAAATCTCTCTCTCTCTCTCTCTCTCTCTCTCACACACACACACGCAAAATTACTGAATGAATGAATTTGACTATTTATCTAATATATTATTACTATGATTATATTCACGTACATACCTAAGTATTTCAGCAAACTATTTTCTTTTCTTTTTTAAAATAGATAATTATAAGTCAATATAAAGAAATAAAAAGCGGATGTAGGAAAATGAAAAATACAGTGAACAGTGAGTGTGTCTGACAAATTTGAACCTTAGTTCAATGGCTGTTTCTTTGATTGCTCAGATGGTAAGGCAGTGTCACATGCAACGATATCTTACTTTCACCAAGAGGATTGTGGGTTTAAATCCTGTTGAAGAAGTGAATATGATTTTCTTATAATACTGTCTTTCATTATTCTCTATACTGAAATTTCTAATTATTGATTTGATAAAACAATGATTTGCAAAATTACTAAGGTATCAAGTCAGAAATGATCATAGTAATATATATATATATGTATGTATATATAGATAGATAGATTACTCTTAATTTGAAAAAAACTCCCTATTTCAATCTTTATTTTGTTATTTCATTTAAATAGCTGTAAAAATAGTTTTTTATTTATATAAAAAGAAAACATTGAGCCCAACTTGACTGCTCCCATCTGTCAGCATTTTGGCAAATGTCAATGTTTCCAAATGCTGTGCCATCAAATTGAAATGGTTCACAACTGTCGCTTGTAGTTGAGACTTGTAACGGTGTTACCAAATGGTCACTGAAAATGATCTGCATTTTTTGGGAAAGCCAAGTCTCAGCTTACAAACTGTTGTTTTGTTGACTTGCTGACAGGTCTACAAGAGGGATCACTAATATCCATTTGAGATAAGAATGCTTTTTCATTGAGACAATGGCTGCTAATGAGAAACAGCCAGACATATTCACTTCAGCCGGTATTTTCTCAAAGATCCTTATTGCTCATAATTGATTATACAAAATATATATTTTCCCATAAAATTACCCCCCCACCCCAGTATGTAATAATACGGAAATGGTACAGTTTCAAAATATAAAATTTTGTGTTTACTTAAAAGTATTTTTGTTAAAATTTTTTATTTAATTAAATGCATTTCATTTATTAATCTTGGGATCAAATGCTTTCATTTAGGAAGAATCAGTTTAAGAGGAAGCCTGTAATGTTAAAGTCCAATTTGATCAAACTTTTAAGCCAATACACTCAGTGTGTATGAAAATATCAATATTTTTATTAATGCTAGAATAATTAAGATTTTATGGAACATTCAGCCAGAAATTTAGCTGGGAAATCTATTCAGAAATTCAGCAGAGGAAACATTCATCATGCTATACATTTGGAAATGAGAAAAGAAAAATGGCTGCCAAATTAATTTTGCCTTTACAAGAAGTAAAAATATAATTAAAATTTGCAATGAAGAACATTTATGAGAGACAGTTTACTGTTTGCATATTAACTAACATTATTTTTAATACATAATGAGATTTTTTTATCATTTAAGAGAAGCATGCATTTTAACTGGTGATAATGTGTAGAATGCCTGTATTTCTCTTCTCTAGATTCTCTTTCAGTTTTTTTTTATTTTCCTCCCTTCCCCTCTGCACTTCATACTCAAAAAAGAAATAAAATTAATATTTCTTATTCAGATTTTTTTTTAAATATCTTTATAAACCCTACCTTTTGTGTGTATGTGTGTGTATATATATATATATATATATATATATATATAAATAATGTCACATTCCCATTTTTGAGTAGCAGCTCCTTTACTCCAACTGCTCAACTTTAATACCTGACAAAATCATAAGGGGCAACATAGTGTGAAATGTTTTTTTTTCCTCCACCTATTCCTCTTTCCTCACCTCATTCTTTCTGTTTACAGAATGAAAAGTTTTCTCTAACCTGAACCCATATCCCAATCCATTTCTTTTCAAGTAGTGCCTTCTAATGATGACTTATCTCTGGATGCTGGTAAGTTTACAGTTAACCTCTTCATGTGTTGGAACTTTGCTTCCTTTTGGCTTTTGGTAATGATGCCATCCAACTGGTTCTCAAATTTGTTTGGCTTCATTCTAATCAACATTTCCCAAATGGTACTCAGTTTTACATTGGCTATTCATTCAAACCATGGTTATTCCATATCTTTTTAGCCCCCTTTTTTTATTTCTTAAATGTGAAAGTTGGTAGAATTTCTAGTTCTGAGACTGTTGCCAACAGCGAAAATTCCAATTCAGTTTTTAGCCTAGCATTTAGGCATAGAAACTGGTTTTGTATGAATATCTAAGAAAGGCACAACAAATTTAATTTTAGTGATTTTGTAAATGAACAAAAAAAGCTTAACGCAAGACTGCACTAAAAGCTTTCTTTCTTTCTAAAATATCTATTTTTCTTACTGCCTTTAGTTTTTCTCTCTTTTTTAAATCCTTGTTGGGTGTTTGGATAATGCAGGATTTTATCTCTTTGTATCTCCCCCCCCCCAAAAAAAAAAGAAAAACAATCTAGAACTATCTAAAAACTGATTTTGTGTAATATATAAATTTAAATGAAATTGAGTAGCAAACAAGTTGGCTCTGTAAAATTAATGAATATAATTACATATAGCAAAATAACATAAAATCTTTTTTGAGTGTATTGGAAATTTATGTAAATTTCATATTTATTTTAGCTGGAATATTTTTAAAAGAAGATTGCAAAAAATATTATGAGCCACTAATTTTTGTGGTCAACAAATATCTCTTTTTATTAGATTTAATTTATTTCAAATTATTTTGTCTAGAGTTTTATCAAAGGCCTTGTATTGGCATTTAATTAAATTTGATTTCTAAGATTTAGGATTTTGTGTGCTTGTGTGTGTGCATGTATGTATCAAAATCTAACTGTCAATTGAATTACTCTTAAAATATATTTCTCTCTTTCTCATTAACTAATTTTCTGTCAAAAATGGCTCTGCTACAATATTTTGGTAATAAATTAAAAGAAATTTTCTTACATGTAAATATTTTTTTATTTAAAGAAAATAAAAGTGTTTACTTAATTAGTTTAAGGAACCTTGTGTAAATAGAATGTATTCTAGTTAAAATCCCCCAATCCTTAATTTTGTTGGCTAATTTATTTATTTTATTTTTGTTTTTTAATTTTTATTTCTGTTATTCATATATTTTTCACTTCATCTTTACACTGCCACCAGGATAAATGCTTGCCATATTCTAGTCATTTAATTGTATATTTCAGAGAGAGATAATGTTTACGGAAACACTTTCAATTAAAAAGAACAAAAGAAATAAGTTTTCTAAGTTATTAATTTGTTCTTATAACATAAAGAAGCATTCCTGGATTACCTATTTATTATACTTACTTTCTTATTTAATATATTTTTGTTTTTATTGGTTTCCAAATTATTTTTCTTTTCTATCTACTTACAATATGTAAGAATCATTGCCAATCTTCTGTACTGACTATCTTAGTTCAAATATAGCTACAAGTAAGATATTGGTTGATATGCCGTAAAAAACCCAAATCAATAACAGGATATCAAAAAAACATAAAATAAAGATTGAAAAAATTCTGAAAAATTAAGTGATTTAAAAAGAAATATACATAATTATCTTATAAGAATTTATAATATTGAATTCAATAGAGTATATCGAAGTAACACTTTGATCAATAATCTTAATTGTAGTCAATATATTTGTGATTTTTTAAATTTTTCATGTAGTATACTCTTCAGTAATCTTATGGTTGTAATAATGTTAATTTCGTATTATAGTACACAGAAAGTATATCACTTCAAAATTGACTTCATTTGCAATACTTATATCAAAATAACTGAAGAATATTGGACATAATTTATGAATGTTTTCAATGACAATTAGACAGTTTTCAAAGTTGTCCCCTTTTAGTTTTTATTTCATATCTTCACAGATTGTATCAAGCTTTTGCATATCACTTGTCTTTTAAACCTGCAGAAGCTGAAATGTTTGTATGTATGTGTGTCTGTGGGGGGGTGTCAGTTACAAGTTCTTCCTAACACACACACACATCAAACAGTTAAATTAGGAACCTAGTTTCCAGGCTTGCTTGCTCGATGCATTGACTTTCTTGGAATCTGACTTAATATTTCCTAAATTGGTTTAGCTCCTTTGAAACTGCCAATCATTTAAATCCTTTTTTCTGATACAAGCAAGCTTCTTGAAACTATTTTTGTTATGTCATGCCCAAAGCTGCTTTTCCATTGGTGCTTTTTGATTAATTTTCCAACCAATTTATGTTGCACATTCTCATTTGACTGAATTTTGGCATATTTCAATAGACAAAGCTTTTTCCTGATTTATTAAATGGCATGTCTCTATTTTTGAGAAGAGGAAAATGAAAAAAAAAATTAACAGAAAATAGCAAATTAGCAAATCAGTTTAAAATGGATTATGACGTGATGAAATGAGTTAGATTTTTTTCTTTTTTTTTGCGGGGGAAGATATAATTATGTAATATTGAATATATTCAATTCATAATTATTTTTTGTGCAGAACGTCTACTATTGACCTACATAATATTAAAGATTGCCAAAAATCATTTCTCTATTAGGGTTATTAAAACTGGTTGTTTTTCATTTTTCTTCTCTCCTCAACTTTGGAAAACAAAGCATACCATTATTAATAAAATTATGAATTCCAAAGCCCTAAGTTTTTTTGTTTTCAAAACTATATTAGGAAACATATCTAAATTTCCTTTTTTGTATTCATTATCTAGAAAATCTACACGATAGATAATATTAATATGTTAAATTGTCTATTTTCAATTCAATCAATGTTACTCAAATATCAATTTTGTCACGGGGAAATCCACTTGAAGCAATAGATACGAAATCGGATTTTGAAATTGTACTATGCAAATTATAATACTAGTTGTTCTATTACATTCACATTCAGTTTAATACCCTTGGAAAAGGTATAAATAATCACATTCCTTCCATCTATGGGTTAAATAGTGCATTTCAAACATTGTGTTTACAGAAGAAATACATTTACCAAAGATGATTGTTCTTGGCATTAAATGACTGAAAAGGGTTGATATGCCATAAAACCAAACAACCAATTTTATCATCATAACAATGATTGAATTCAAGTTACAATTCCAATTTCCTTTATTCACCTTAATTTGATGCAATGCCATTCAGACCAAATTCTGTGGTATCTGTCTACTAATTCTTATTCTTGAGAACTTCTAGTAAATATTATGTTTATGGGGTTCTCTTGAAATCAAAACAAATTGGTTTTATCTACGGCTACATTTTTCCATTGTGTTTATATAATGAGGTGAATAAGAAAAAAAAGATCACATTAAGAATATTTCCAATATGATTTTTTTTCAATCAAGCCTATCATTAAATTCCTCTTAACAATCTTTTAAAGGGTAGGTAACCACTTCACAAAAGCATTCAGGATTAAACATTTTCTATAATTTTGAAAAAAACTTTAGTTCTGAGAAGACTATTTTTAGTGCTTCCATTAAATGAAGTTAGTCTTCTGAAATATCTAACCATTAAAAAATTCCACTAAAATCTAATCTAAGGAAATTAGCATTTTATCTGGGAATTAAATTTTCATATATCTAAGTCATTTTAATGTGTTGACATGCAACTATATGAAGAAATATAAATTTAGATATAGTAATAAATTTGAAACTGACATATCTTAGGGCAAATTGCTTCTTTTGGTCACTTAGTTAAAATAGAATTTTTAAGAAGAAATGTTAAATGCAAGAGCAACAGTCATCTTAAGTCAAAATCTCTAAAAAATTTCTAAGGTTTTGAACTTAAATGAGTAAATAAGAAAAGCAATAGTTACTTGAAATATATCATAGTTTTGAATCTCATTAATCTTACTGTGACTAATATTAGTTAGAACTCCCATGGCATGCTTCTTAACGGACACTGTAAAGATTCTTTGGGTGGCTAAGAAGAAACATGGTTTGTTTGGCCTACATTATCCATAAATATGGCTAATTTTATGGGTGTTGTTTTTCTATTAAAATTATTTCATATCAATAAGTAACCCCTTTTCTGTTTGCATTGAATTAAGATGTCATTAAACATTGAGTTCCTCCCCCTCTTCCCTCCTTTCTATCTTCCTCACTCTTCTCCTCTTGCTGATGCTGCTTTATTTCTGCATTTCATATGTGGTATGTTTTCTTTTATTTCTATGAAAAAGGTGATAAATACTAGAGAACAATAAACATTACTATTTCAATGGAAAGTATTACTATATAGAAGAATACAAAATCTATCAAAGTATTGAAGACTAAATCAATTATATTCTTTTTTTTTCTGTTGGCTCTGCTCCATACACTCCGACTCCAGTAATTAGTTCCATCATCAATGTACGTAGTAAAATGAGAGTTTAAAAAAAGAACAAACTGATTGACTGGTTATTTAGATTGACTCTGCAAATCAAATAGTAACCATTTTTGACATTGACATTCAATGAATCTGATTTAGTTACTGTGAATTTGTCTTTGTGTCTTGTATTATCAGCAAGAACATTTTTTTCAACCTACAAGAACCCTCCTATTGATTCGGTTGAGGGACTTTTGTGGCTACACTGATTATTACATTCTGTATTTTATATGATGGTCATTGAATTGGTGGCAAACACCTCCTCCTACCTGAACCTCCACTCCATACTTTTATTACTCCCCCCTCCCAGTGCTCCCTAACCCTTCTATCACCTCAAGGTTGTGAGTTGGATTACACGAATAACAACCCAATAGTTAAGGAAAATGAACAAAAGCAGATTGTAGAATGAACAATGAACTACTAAGTTTACTGAAGAAGCCACTGGTTGTGAATTGGTTTCTACTTTCTGTTTTTTTGGATAATAGAAATTTAATAAAAAAAGACAAAAATCCCCCTTAACTAAACAGGTACAAATGTAAATATATAAAAAGAAGCAAAGAAAATGAAATCCTTACTTTTTTAGAATTTTTTTTATAAGGTCCTAAAATGATTTTTATGTCTACCAACTTGACGTACATTAAACTTGGTCATTAATACTGTTCTATTTTAGGTCTTTCAGATAAAAATATAAGGATTTAATAAATACAAATTTAAAAAATATGCAAGTATTTTAAAAGAATTCTTTTTCAAAGATTTCTATGACGTGTATTTTCAAGATACCTGGGAGGGGCACATAAAGAATAAATTTTGTATATTCTGGCTATCTTTGCTGTGTGGATTTTTCCTTTCAGAGAATAACCATGGTATATACATAGAGGAAAAAAAATTAAGGCAATCAAATCAAATTCTCCCCAGAACAAAAACAAAACAGATTGCATGTTCAAGCTTCGTCCATGTTTGTGCAATGTGCATTTTTTTAATTATCAAAGAGAAAGAAAGAAAACAAAAACAAACAGGGGGAAAAATGTTCTTATTTCTCCTGTGACTAATTTGTACACTAGTAGATGACTGCAGAATAATATTTTGAACAATAATTTCTCCCTTATGTTTGTGATTTGGAGGAGAGAGAGAGAGAGAGAGAGATTACTTCATCTCTCCTCCTCCTCCTCCCTGATAATGTTCATGGACCAGGATCCATTTGCTGAATAATAAAATAAATAAATAAAATAAATAAATGAATGAATGAAATATGGCTGATCTGTATATTTTTCTTTCAATGTATGGTTGGTTGCTTTTGTAAATTATCCAGCTCCTTAAGAAAAAAAAAAGCTAAACAAAACAAACAAAAAATTTTAAATGACAAAGAAAAAAAATGAAAAAATAAGGAGGAAAAAAAATTACAAATCAAAAAGGACTTTGTGAATTCTACTTGTAAACCTTTTGCCCAAAATAAACACTGATTTTCTCTGCATTTATTTGGTCACTTTATTTTTTTGTTTGTTTGTATTTTTTCTTCTTTGCTTATTGACAACAAAAGATTAACAGATAATCTTATTGATTATTTCTGTGATTTTTTTTCTCAAGATTTGGTATCCACAGGCATGCTTGGTAAAATAACAAAAAAAGCATCTGGATTAGAATCAAAAGAAAAATGTCCCAATTTGTAAATGAATGCCTACTGTTTTACATAAATAAAATAAAATTCCATATCTATCTAATATTGGGTCCAAATCAAAATAATGATTATAGCATTCATCAATATTAGAAATGAATAATGATACCATATATTTTGATGTATAAGTTGAACTTTTAGCCCTCCCAAAAATTAAGCGTACCTTTAAATATGATATTTACTTGGTTGAGCACCAACCCAAGTTTAGCACAAGGCCATTTTTGTATGTGCTCATCCCTGGGCTTTTGTAATCAGTGTTACCCTTCACCTAGATGAGTTACTCTCCCGAGTTAACGAGCCTTATCTGCCCGACACAGCTGAAAGTGAATGTAGTGGTTTTTGACTGGGATTTAAACTCGTGTAATACGATTCCAGAGACCAAACTTTTCCCACTGATCCAACCTCGAGCCTCATCTGCCTGAGACAGCTGAAAGTGAATGTAGTAGTTTTTGACTGGGATTTAAACTCGTGTAATACGATTCCAGAGACCAGACTTTTTCCACTGATCCAACCTTGCTGCCAATAATGTTGAATAACACAATATGCACTATTTAACCCATAGCTGGAGGTAATGAGGGGATTCATACTTGTTTATGCGTGTGTTTCTCAGTGCATATGTTTTTGTGTGTGTTTTCTGTATGTGCGTCTGTGCGTGCGTGTCTTTGTGTGTCTGTATGTTTGTGTTTGTGTGATTGCTAATGATTGGGTGTGATTGCTTATGTGTGTGTGTGATTACTTGTGTTTGCGTGTGATTGCTTATGTGTGTGTGTGATTACTTGTGTGTGATTGTTCTTGTGTGTGATTGCTAATGATTGGGTGTGATTGCTTGTATTTGTGTGTGATTGCTTATGTGTGTGTGTGATTACTTGTGTGTGATTGCTAATGTTTGTGTGTGATTACTTGTGTGTGATTGCTAATACTTGTGTGTGATTACTTGTGTGTGATTGTTCTTGTGTGTGATTGCTAATGTTTGGGTGTGATTGCTTATGTTTGTGTGTGATTACTTGTGTGTGATTGTTCTTGTGTGTGATTGCTAATGATTGGGTGTGATTGCTTGTATTTCTGTGTGATTGCTTATGTGTTTGTGTGATTACTTGTGTGCGATTGCTAATGTTTGTGTGTGATTACTTGTGTGTGATTGTTCTTGTGTGTGATTGCTAATGTTTGGGTGTGATTGCTTGAGTGTGTGATTGTTTGTATTTGTGCGTGATTTATTTTGTTTGTGTATGATTCCTTGTGTGTGTGTGTGTGTGTGTGTGTGTGTGTGATTGTTTTTGTTTGTGTGTGATTGATTGTGTGCGATTTCTTGTGTGTGTGTGTGTGTGATTGGTTTTGTTTGTGTGTGAGCACTTATGTTTGTGTGTATGTTTAAGTGTGCGTATATCGTTGGACGTTTGTGTCTTTTCCTTTGTTCTATCTGGTATTATCATTTGAATACTGCCAAGTGAGCCGAGAGCGCTTGATCACGGACGGATTCATGGAAACGCTGTAGGTAAGAAAAGGTTGGACACATAGGCAACAAAGTTATTGTTTTAAGTTGTTTTAATAGTTAAAATGTTAAAAATGCATCCAGCATGCTTGTTTAATAGTAAGAATTAGTAGCAATCAATATTTCTACATTGCAAATGTTAACTCCATATCTGTCTCTTGGTCAGTCATCAAGGAATTAAGTTGTACGGGAAATAATGGCCGATTTTAGGTGGTATGATTTTAAATTGGTTTTACTAATTAATTTTATTCTATATTTCAAATAGAGAATAAATATAATATAATATGACATTTACTTGGTCGAGCACCAACCCAAGTTAGGCACAAGGCCATTGATTTTTATGTGCTCATCCCGGGGCTGTTATATTCAGTGTTACCCTTCACCTAGATGAGCTACTCTCCCGAGTTAACGAGCCCCATCCGCCCGAGACAGCTGAAAGTGAATGCAATGGTTTTAGCTGGGATTTGAACTCGTGTACTACGTATCAGGAGGACAATATATATACCTTAAAAGTAGCAATGTTTATGTATTTATTTATTTAAATAATTAATTATTTATTTTGTCTTGTTTGTTTGTTTGTTTGTTTGTTTGTTTGTTTGTTTGTTTGATTGATTGATTTGTTTGTTTGTTTGTTTTTTCTGTGGATATCAGCGTATTAATAATTTAAAAAGGAATTATTTATACAAAAGAAAATCCCATTTTTTTATATACGGATGACCTAAACGGTGTCGTTGCAACTGTTTTTGCCGTCGTAAGATTTGTTGTCCTTTCCTCTGGCTGTTGATAATCCATTAATCTTCAAATTTCCAAAATGCTCTCAAAATATCTATTTTTATGGAACTACAATCAAGGATCTAATTTTAGATTGCTGCTGCTGCTTTTGGTCCTAAACTTTAATATTATTACAGGACACGTGTACAGTACAGTAGAGTACAGTAGTGATGGTCGTCAAAGAATACAAAAACATTTTAAAAAAAAAACAAAAAAACCCCGTATAATTCAAATAATTAAAAAAAAAAAAGATTGTTAAATTAAATTAACTGGCTCTTTCTTATTTTCAATTTTTATTTTTACCAACATTGAAGCGCCGCCCCTCTGGAACGTGCTGCCCGGGCACTTTATGCATTTTACAGGAATCGACAACCATTTGCTTAATCAAATATTAATAATATTAGTATAATACTAATATAATATTAATAACAATACTTAATCTAATATTAGTAATATTAGTATAATACTAATCTAATATTAATAACAATACTTAATCTAATATTAGTAATATTAGTATAATACTAATCTAATATTAATAATAATACTTAATCTAATATTAGTAATATTAGTATAATACTAATCTAATATTAATAATAATACTTAATCTAATATTAGTAATATTAGTATAATACTAATCTAATATTAATAATAATACTTAATCTAATATTAGTA
>JAYKTE010014575.1:0-15858 GCA_036873565.1 Xipholeptos notoides
CTCTCTCTCTCTCTCTCTCTCTCTCTCTCTCTCTCTCTCTCTCTCTCTCTCTCTCTCTCTCTCTCTCTCTAACCCCCACTCTCTTGTTCCTCTGCCCCCTTTCCCAACAAAAAAAACAAAACAAAAAAAAACAATAGCCTTGATTACCTCACAAGAAATGCTGGCGTCTTCAAAAAGTCTTGTTTGATAGAAAATGAATTGGTAACATGACTGGCCATATGTCACCCACGGGTCTGGACAATCTGTGCAGGAGAAATAAACACAGAGTAAACAACATTTATAATCTGTATATTTATAAAGGTGAGATTATCTGTGTGTGTGTGTGTGTGTGTGTGTGTGTGTGCGTGTTTGTTTGTCAGTATTTTACGGCATATCAACATTTTTGGTAGTTTAATACCGAGAACAATCATTTTTTGATAGACGTTCTTTTTTTGTCCACACATAGTTTTCTGAATGACACAATGTGTACTTTTTAACCAATAGCTGGTGGGAAAGTGGAGATTGCGCGCGCGCGCGTGCGTGTGTCTGTGTGTGTAACAGTCTCTACCAAACTACTATAGCCCCAACTATACTCACTACAGTTCTGAAGCTATTTTCGTGTGCCCTTTTCCATCTTTATGCCCTGCTATGATTTCCTGACACATATCAGTAGTCAATTCCTTTGTATTAACCATTTTAAAAACAATAATGAAAGAAGCAACCTGGGAAGTGTCTGATCTGTCATCAACTGACCTGTAAGAGTCTGCAAGCCTCGTGCTGCCTCCCGATTGGTTGAAATATTGTATTTAAATATGATAGAAATATACTTATCAGCAATCAGGGAAAATAAAGAAAAACAAATAGTGGACCACGAATCTCTGTTCTTAAAAAAATTGTGATAAGAGTCTTAACACCAGACTTGAATGTTTTTAAATATCGTCCGTAATAATAAATAAAATAAGAATCCTCCAAGTCTACTTTCGGAGGTTAGAGCATTCATTAGCGATTGATATTAAAATTAGTTTTTGCATCTTTGTTTTGGAGAGGTACTTGTGTGTCTATGAGTACCTGCATGTCGTCTACATGTGGCTTTGTTTGCGTACGTGCCACTGTGGGTGCGTGCATGCGTGCCTGTCTGAGTGCCTGCCTGTCTGTCTGTCAGTACAAGTCTTCATTAATGTGCACGTAATAACCCGTACCCCGCCGTTATCATCACCCTGGTTGTTGTTGTTGTTGTTGCTGTTGTTAACCTGATAAAACTCAATTATCAACAACAACCCCCCACCCACGATCAGCCCCTCCGTTCTCATCCACCCCCATTTCAAATCAATGGACTCGGTTTAAAGATCTCAAAAGATTAAAATCTGATTTCTGCTATCGACACTCCCCCCGTCAAAATTCTCTTCTGAAATTGGCCATGACGGTGGCCCAGTGGCAGAGGAGAGTGACTAGAAGCCGTGGTCCAACGGCAAGGCAGGGCGGATTCATCGGTCACCAAGGGCTTTCTTTTTCTTTTTTTTTTCACGATTTTTTTCTTTTTAAAAAAAATGCCGTACTTTTTTTAAAAGCCGAAAATTATTTTAATAAACTGTGCTATGTGCGGTGTGTAGCTAGGTCCAAAGTCCGATAATTTTTTGGGCCCCTGTGTTTTAAACATTTGCAGTACCATAAAATATGAATGAAAAAGTATGATCATTTTTGCAAATTCAGTAAGACGAATGATCAAAAAAAAAATCTCATGAAAAAATGATTAGTTGAAAAAATTTTGATAAAAATTTTTTTGAAGTGAAATTTGTTTATTTATGAAAAATTTCGCGCAAGCGCACGGAAAGACATTGTTTTTTTTTATACGTAAATAAAATGTTTATTTTTTACGCCGTTTTCTTTTTGTTTGTTTTTTTTCTTCACATTTTTTTAATCCGTCAAAAATAGATTTATAGTTCGATTTTTATAATCTTTATAGTAATATTTTTAGAAAAATTTTGTTGATTTTATCCTGGATATCTTTTTTTTGTTTTTATTTCAAACGTTTTTAACAACCTCGGATAAAAAATATACTAAAAATTGAAATAATTGCTGAAAGTTATTCCAAATTTTCAAACTGAAGAAAAATATCATTTATGATATTTTCCGTTTTAATTTTTTACGAAAATCTTTGGCAATTTTTTTAGCGAGGTGTAGAGTTTTATTGTTAAAAATCATATTTGTGTTTTTAGAAAAAATAAGATTATATTCGTATTTTTATAGTCCTATTTTAGAATAGTGCCAAATAAGAAATGATTCTTTTGAATTATTTAATACTGATAAATATATTCTTGTAAATTTTCAGTATATAAATAAGAGTAATGCACTAATTTTTTTCTTTACAATATTGGCAAAATTAGTCAAAAATTATTAAAACAAAGAAGAAGTAATCAAATAATTTGCTATTTTTTCAATGATGGCCCGTAAAAAAGTGTTGAGGTAATTGTACTTTTTTTAAATTCAAATGGAATTTAAATATCGTGGTAATATTTTAATTTTCAATTTTGGTGCTTTTTAACTTCCATACAACAGTATGACTCTGATATTTTATCACCTGATTTGAAAATTAACTCGCCAGGAAAACCTCCTCTATTTAAATTTCATTTTACGAATTATACTAACGAATAGATAAGTATTTTAATATTATAATTTTGTTTATTATGATTAAAATAATAATTTTAAAAAAATCGTATCATTTGTCGAAGTCAGTTTTTTAAAAGAATTTTATCTTCAAATTAGAGAAAATATGCAAAAAAAAAATATGGATGTCATTTTATAAATCCTATTTGGGTCCAGCTAACTGTGTGACCAAAATTGTTCCATAGACTCGAATACCCCATGTACCAAATTTGGTCTCTCAACCAAAAATTGGCAAAGTTGTTTGGTAGAGACCGTCCCTCAGAAATACAGACACACAAGGTCACTAATATAAGAGTAATAAATTATTGTTTAGAGAATTATTAGACTCCCAGCAGAATTAGGGTTAAGAATGAAATAAAGAGTATTTGCTTTTAGGCAATCATGAATCTTCAATTAAATCTTCTTGGGTTCAGCTTTAGATTTTTAATCTCTTAAGATTATTAGACTCTCGGCGATTGATTACCATTAGAATTATTTGGATGGTTGATTGGTTTGTATTACAGCATAGTAACTTTTTTGGTCACTCAGTGACGAGAACCATCTTTTTATCAAATATCTTTTTGTCATCACATTGTTTTTGAATTGCGCAAGTTGAACTATTTAATCCATAGCTGGGAGGAATAGAAATGTATACCTATCCCAAGGGTATGAGCCTGAGAACGAGCGTTTTTATTGAGCATATTTTTTGTCATCACATTGCTTTTAAATTCCACAATTTGTGATATTGAACCCAAAAATGAAAGGAATATAGGGATTCATACCTTTCCCAAGAGTTTTAGCCTGAATGGGAACGACTGGGATTTGAACTCACGTTAGAATTATTATCTTCTCGATAATTTGGCCTTCTTATGTGAATGGATCGATGGATCGATGGGTGAATGGGTGGATGGAAGGTTGTTAAAAAGAGAGTAATGCGTGTTGATGATTAGCCCTCCTTTTCATAAGATCTGTATGTATGTTTTACTGTGATCTTTGTGGGTATAAATAATTCTGTGGTAGGATCTCAGTGTGTGTGTATGTGCATGTGTGTGGATGATTAATCTTTATGATCTGTGTGTGTGTTTGAGGAACTGTCTGTTTATAGGAATTGTCTGTGTGTGAGTGTGCGTGCATATGTATGTGTGTGTCCGTGTGTGTGTAGGTGTTTTTCTTGGGGTTTTTGTTTTTAGCATGGACTAGGAAATAAAAATAGTTAGACAAGAGAGAGAGGAAGAAAAGAAGAAAATCAAAGGAACTAAAGAAATAAAAAGAATGAAAGGAAAGAAAGAGAGGAAGAGCAAGAGCGAGAGAAAGAAATAAAGAAAGAAATAGAAGAAGATAAAGAAAGAGAAAGAAAAATAAAAGTAAGAAAGAAAGGGGGAAAGAGAAAGAGAGAAAGAAAGAGAGAAAGAGAAAAAGAAAAAGAGAAAGAGAGAAAAGAAAGAAAGAGATTAAGAGAAAGAACGAGAGGAAGAGAGGAAAAGAAAGTGTGAAAGAAAAAAAAAAGGAAAAATTAAATCGCAAAAATAGAAGGTTCGAAAAAGAAACGGATTCCGGATTCTTACTTGATTCGATTGCAATACTCTTTGGCTTATCTTTAAAAAAAAAACAACACCAAAAACATGCACCACCACCACCACCAACAGCCACCACTATGGTAGCCACCACAAAAACGTGGACCTCCCACCACCAGCATCACCACCAAAAATTGCACCATCCCCACCAAATACTGCAACGACCGCCGCCTTGAAAAAGTGCACCATCTCCACCACCCAAAACTGCATCACCACCATATCCAGCATTAGAAACTGCAACTGCACTATTGCCACCACCAGAAACTGCTCTGTCCCCACCACCACCACCATAGTAAAAAAATATACACCGTTCTACCCCTCCTCCTATCCCCTACTTCCAAAGAGTGAAAAGTCTTCTGACAAAATTACATTCAAGTTTATAAAACTTGACGTGCTAATATTTCCAAGATTTCGTTGATTGTGGTCGGCCTTCTGTTCTTTCTTTTTTTCTTTTTTCTTTTTTCTTTTTTTTTTTGTTGGGGGGTGCTGTTGCTGACAGCCTAGCTTGGATATCTCTTTGATAAATGGTGGATTGGCGGGGTGGGGCCGGGGTTGATGGTGGGGAAGGGGAACATGGCGGTGGAGAGACGACGATAGTACCAGGACTTCAAGGCCGGACAACAGCTGGCACGTAGGCAAATAATTGGTTGGTCAGATGATTCAAATATTCTCGTGTGTATGTATGTGTGTGTGAGTGTAGAGAGACCTGACAAGCAATTTCTGGGTGGAGGTGTGTGGCCAGGCATACTATGTATATATTTCTCGGGCATATGAGGCTCGTTAACTCGGGAGAGTAACTCATCTAGGTCAAGGGTAACACTGACTACAAAAAGCCCAGGGAGCACGTAAAACTGGCCTTGCGCCTAACTTGGTTTGCGACCAAGTAGATTTCATACTATATATTTATTTCGGTCATTTAATGCCGAGAACTGTCATTTTTATAAATCAGTTTGTTTTCTTGCGTTCATTACATTGTTTTGAATTACACAAGTTGTACTATTTAATCCATAGCTGGAGGAAATATGGAGATTCATGCATTTCCCAAAGGTATTAGCCCGAATATGAACGTTACAGAATGACTGGGATTCGAACTCACAAACTTACGATTCCAAAGCCCGGTGTTAATCCACATTCATTCCCAAGCGGACTTGACTTCCCCTATAAAATCTGTGTGTAAAGAGAAAGACCAAGTGGTTATGTTTTTCTGTGATTGTGGGTATTAATAGTTTTGTGGTTGTTTATAGGATATGTGTGTGTATGTGTGTGTGCATGGGTGTGTGCGCACATGGGTATGTATAAGTGTGATTGTGTGTTTATTTGGCAGTACTGACTGCTGATAGGTAGAGTCTTGTGCTCTCGAACCCACTAGTGACTAAACGGGATACGTATTGTTACATTGTTATCACTGATTACAATTTAGTCACGTGATTATTTTAAAATGACGCAGATCTTTAGGGATTTTTGTTATGAATTTTAAAGGTTTGTGTTTTAAATCTTTCCTTGTTTTTACGCATTAAATATTTTTTCAATTATTCTATTCTATTCTATTTTTTTTGTTTTAAGTTTTCAAAATTTCTTTTAAGTTTTTGATTTCGTTAGATTTGTGTTTAAATTTTTCCGTTAAGATTCAACCTGGCTTTTTCTCCCGCTACACAGCCATGTCGGTGTACGCACCCAATTGCAATCCTTTGACCAGGCAAGCTGCTGCTTAGCGGCTTGAATAGAGTTATTCCTTTGTGAGGACTCGGGCTGAGTGTCTCGGAATATTCTGAGATTGCGAAACTCTATAGACAACAGGAAAGTTGCTGGTCCACCCCCGAACGGGTAAGGAGAGGTCTCCCTGTTCAACAAAACTCTATTAACAACAGGCAGTCAAAGCGAATTCATCTAACAATTTCTTTTTTTAATGAAGCTCTATAAACATGTTATCCTTTTACTTCTCGTGGCACCGCTAATACAAATCAAGTAAAAAAGAGACACTGATTTTCCATAAATGAATAAAGTCATCGTGATTGTTGTTTTTTTCTTCTTGTTGTTTTTGTTGTTTTTTTAAAAATTCTATTTCAACTATACAACTACAATAACTACTAGACCAACAATAATACCAACTACACCACCATCACCTACTGTCACCACCACCACCACCACCAACAACAACAGTAACATTATAAATAACAACAATACCACCCTCACCAACCAACATCGCCAACAACTTCACCCGCCCCCACTCCGAAATTGGTCCGAACAAAGCGATAACAATGGTAAGGCACCAAGTTCTTACAACTTGTCACATTTTGCTTTAGGGTAAACCTCACCCTTACCCCAAGGTATCTAATCTTGATACGAGAGAGGAAGAAAAAGGGAGGGAGACAGCAGAGAAACGAAGAGGGGAAAAGAAATAGAGAAAGACATAATAGAGAAATAGAGAGGAAGAGAAAAGTGGGCGACTGAAGGAGGGAGAAAGAGGGGGGACAAGAGAAAGCAGAAAAGAGAGAAAACGGAGAGATAAAAGAGAGCGAAAGAAAGAAAGAGAGGAAGAGAGAAAGAAAGAGAAAAAGAAAGAAAGAGGGGAAAAAAGAAAAAAAGAGAAAAAAAAAGAAAAAGAAAGAAAAGGAAATGGCACGGGGGAAGAGGGAAAGGGAAAAGGGAGAAAAAGAATGGAGAGAGAGGAAGAGAGAGCGGGGAGAGAAAGGGGGTAGAGTGAAAAGGGGGAGAATGAAAGTGAGAGAGTAAGACGGCAACAGAGACAGAGACAGAGTGACAGAGAGATAGTGAGGTCATTTCCAAGTACAAAGTATATTCAAAAATAAAAGAAAAATACAATTTATCAACAAACTAAAATATCTTGCCGAACTTTAAGAGAGGATAAACTATTTTTACACTAAGAATTTCCAATGTGTATTATTAGTGCTTTAACAAACTAAAAAAAAATAATCTTTTTTAGATATGCAACAATAAATGATGTAACGGCATGTTAGCCTAGAATTTTCTTAATTTATGCTGATTATATCAACAAAAAACTAATAAGTCATCTTGGCTTCTAATCATTTTAATTGATATTATCGTATGGCTAGCCATAACAGGTGTTTACGTAAATTAGATGCACAACAACCACACTCAAGTATTAAGTTGTTCGGAAAATAATTGGCAATTTTAGGTGGTATGTTTTTACATCGGTTTTGCTAATGAATACTTTCTCTATTTCAGATACAGATTAAACATTAACAGTTCATCAAATTATCAACTATTCAATAACTCATTTCATATGCGATAAAACCCTAAATTTTGAACCTGAAAATAGAAAACTTTAGATTTATTATCCTACATGAGTTCAGTAGTAATGTTGTTCAAACTACTGCAAATATTAAGATAGCATGGAGAGAAAGCACAGCGCGATGGTTTCAAAGTTTCGTGGTAGATGAGTACACCAAAAATGAAAAAATAACTCATTAGTAAAACCAATTTAAAAACATACCACCAAAAATCGGCCATAAAAAAATTAAATAAATTGATAACACCAAAGGAAATAACTTAATATTTTTAAGAGTTACATCCCTTATAAGATAAGTTTGTAATCAGGATGTTAATTGTATCGAATAAATAATTCTGTAGATTTTAAAGTTGATGAATTGAATGTTAAGGTTCATGCACGACCCAAGGCTTTGTGCTCCCTCGATTTAAGAGGCGTGTATGTTGTTCTGTGCGTTTTTATTTTTTTTTTATTTAAGAAAAAGTCTAAATAAAAAAAACATTTTTCTCGGCATAAGTGGACATAACAGGCGAAATTCCCTCGTGTATTCACTGAAATGAGAGTAGAAGTCCGAATAAGTTCTAGATGAATCTGTTTTTTATTTTGTCAATTTTGTGTTACAAATTTTTGTTAAACCAACAAAGAACCGACTTCCTTAAAAAAAAGCCATCCTACTATGACCTCTCTGCCCGCAGTCAGTTTTGAACCTATCGCCTCTACATGAATGCCATTAGAACTTGTATAAACCAAGTACTAGGACTACTTACGCCTGCTATCAGGATTTAACCATTTACATCCACATGAACGTCTCTTAGAACTTCTATATACCAACTACTAGGACCACTATGCCTGCAGTCAAGAGTTAATCTATAACTTCCAATTGGGTTTGGTACATTTAGGGGTGGCCGACTGGCCGATTCGGCAGCGGGACGATTCGGCGTCAAATTAACGCCTCGTCGTTATAGTCAAAGTTTTGTTACATTTTAAAAATTAATTCAATAAACTAAGATATTTTTTTCTTTGAATAGAATTGAAATATAAATTATTATAGGGAAAAAAAGTCTGAATTAAAAAAGGAAATTTTAATACGGCAGTATTCAAAATGTTTTAAATTTTAAACTCGAACTAAATTGTTTAAAGTCTTGTTAAATATTACATTTTCTGAAAATATTTGAACTAACTTCTATTAATATTTTATTTTTTTTAAATTATTCATTTTTTAAATAAAATATTTAAAAATTTCAAAGAAAATGTAATAATTTTAAAGTTTTCTAAGCTTAATTTTTTAAAATAATTTTAATAAACATGAAAAGATATTTATGAATTAATAAAAAGATTGAATGCAGAAAGTTTTTGCGTGTTCGTTTTGAACAAACTTTAAATAAAACATTGTACAAAAGATTTATTACAATATTAAACTTTATTAAAGATCAAAAAGGATCAGAACAAGGGTTATAAAAGGAGAGAGTTCTTTGTTTACATTAGGTACGCTCTCTGGTAGCGTGTGATGAAGAAGAAGGAAAGAAAAGAGTCTTTCATTGTTGTTGTTGTCACTGCGTGTGTACGCTGATAGTTGAGAAGCAAGTTACAGTGTTAAAATTTCCCATAAAAATGTCCGTATATACAATGAATTGAGGGGAGTGGGGCATAAAATAACTAACACCCGATGATTTCACCTGCAAAAACTAATTAAAAATTATTGGTATGGGTTAGTAAGACCCCCTTTCCCTCGCTAAGGGGTAGATAGCCTCCTGTTTTCCGGGTCCCCATAGAGATTCCATAAACAAGCAGGTCGTATCTTCCAGGTGGGGTTGGAACAGCTAGCCTAATTCGGGGACAGAAATCAAAATGGGGGAAGGAGTGGATTTGGGGTTTATCTGCTATTGTTTGTGATTACCAGGATCGAATTATATCCTCATTGGAGGCTGGGTGTGCGAAAAAACCGCGTACATGGGGAGATTTTTTACAAAAAATTGAATTGGACTTGGGAACGAAAAAATTTCTGAGCAGGGGATCCTGGCAATACTCTAAGAACTCTTTATTTCAAAACTAAAGAAGGGACAGGACACATTGCTTTTAGCTAAGGTCTTTTGTTCCAAATCAGACCTAATATTTACCCAAAACAAATGGGTATACAAAAGTATGCAAATTAGGACTCCGATATATTTTGACGATAGCAAAAAATAAAGATGAGAAACTAAAATGAAAATTTAAAATAGACTTTTCCGAATATTTTCAACTCTTAAATGTAAATATCTGAATATATGCAGAAAATGTATAAATGTGTCAAAGTTGTTTCGATCCTGTTTTGTCCTTTTTGGGGGATAAAATCTTTTGTTAAACCGCATATCAACAATTATAGGAACTAATTTTCTAAACAAACATTTTATTAAACAATTATTATTAAAGAAAAATTATAAAGCTGACCATTTGTCAGTAAACATGAGTTAAGTTTCATTTCGAAACACAAAAAAGAAAATATCATTTTTATTACTTACTTCCTAATCCACCTAGGGCTCCAGTGATCAATTCATCAATTGTTTTGTTGGTGTAAGAGTCCGACGATCCAATTCCATTTGGTCCAATAATGTAGTTCTTTCCAAGACTGGGTGGAAGAGGTCCAGCAAAACAGGAGGAGATTATGAAAAATACCTGTAAATGAAAATAGAATAATCATGCATTTTAAGTAGGCTGATCACTAAGCCAATGTCGTCTTAACTAGTGTAAGTTCGTTTGTTTGAAATGGTTAATTTGAGAATCAAGGATGTGAAAACTACTCGTTTAAAACACCAATCTCAAACATAAGAAAGATAATTGATTGACATCAAGTTTTTAAATACTGCCACTGATCGCCAAATATCCACGAATACGGAAAGAAGAACAGAGGAGGAAGTTGCTGGAAAAAAACCACAACAGTATGTCTATAATAGGCTGAAAGATCCGAAGGATATATGGTCCATACAACATCAGGACGGTATTCAGGAGTAATTAGACTCGAAAGCTTCTCTTCAGACTCGGACACACACAGAAGATGATATGACCGAAAATTGTATATACTCTATACCATGCAGTTGTGGGGAATGCCAGTCAGACTAAAGAAACATTAAAAGATAACACTACTTTCTAGTGTCATTGGGCCTAGGTTAACAGCTACAATAACCACCTAAGCTTGCCAAGTATGTTCGTGAATATTATAAGGGAATTATTATAAAGAAAGCTGTGAAAACTGAATGAAACAAAATGAGAAATGAGAAAAAAATGGCCACGGAAAGGAGGTTGCAGTCAGTGGTTGCGAGGGATGCTGAAGTTCCATAGGAGACATTGTAACTCTGCTTTCGGAAAGCACCACCAGGTGTTGGCGGAATCTAGATTCTGCTTATTCCAGGTGTGAGAGCTGGGTGAAAGCCCAAGGAGAATTGGCACCATACAGTCTTTGACTGGGATGTAGCAGAGTCTACTGGAGCATCACGAGAAGACTTGTTGTTATTCTGACTCCAGTGAAGACCATCGGCCACTAACAGCATGTAAGAGCTCTTCTGTGAACGATGTAACTCAAAATAATAATAATAATAATAATTGCAATGTGAGGACATGTAAAAAGGAAAAAATGATTTGATAGAAATAAGATAGACTAGAGATAACAATAGGTTTATAAATTCTATATGCATTCGTGATTCGCCACCCCCAGACAAGGAATAAAGGCATTGAGTTTCTACAATTCTAAGGGAACATTATTTGAATGTGGAGATTCCAATTCCACCCAAACACAATAATACCTAAGAACACATTTCAAAGACTTAATACTACTGTATGGTTAGCGTGGACTGAAATTCTATGAAAACTCTAGATTACGACATGAATGTTCTTGAGTGTGATCATCTGAAGAAGTCTGGCAGAAATGTTATTTAGATAACAATGAGAAAGATGAGGACAAATGGATTACCATCATCTTATTTTTGTTCAGACATATTTTTTCCTGAAATTATTTTCTTGTTTGTTTGGCTAGTGTTCCAATCAACCCCGTAACAGATCTTACTCGCAGATTAGAACGTCAACTGAAAGTGAAAAAAAACCCCAAATATTTTTATCATATCAATGGAGTCACTGTATCTCCTTATATTATAACCATACGGCATTATGATATAAACTTAGCATCGACAAGCTTATGCTGACCCTGTCATGTGGCGGTCTGGAAACATTGGTGCACACTGTAATGAGGAAGACCTTTTTTAACGTTGAAAGATGAAGGTTTTATTCAACATAAAAGACAGCATAATCAGAAGATAGAAACGAACAACGATACACACAAACATAGCATAAAGATATGAACGGATTGGCACCAAAAGGGTTGTTGTTTACAACGTTGTTTATAAGTGTTTAAGTTTGCGCGCCAATTACTACAAGGAAAGAAACGCATATGCAAATTAGTATTTATAATCGAAAAGTACATTATAACACACACATCAACACACAGTACGGTTGCTTGGAGCCTCCCGCAGGTTTATAAACTCACCCAGTACTAGAACACATGTGGCTAGATTATATCCTAACAACTCTATAGAAGTGTTGGCGATACTTTGTTTCATAATTTAAAAAGATTCACTTGGTCATTAATTTTAAAAATTACTATTGTTTGATATTTAAAATTAAAGAATTTAGATGAAACCTAAAAGCCATTGTCTTATAAATTGAATAGATTTTAGAGTTGGGATATAAAGGCATTTTAACAAGACATGAGATGCTGAAAATAAGTGAACCTGTTTAATCTTAAACGTGTTAAATATTTGCAGAAAATAATAAAATAAAGAATAAACTACAGGGCTAAAAAAAATTATTGAAGAAAAAATAAATTAAACGAAAATAAATAAATTGATAAAAAAAAAACAGACAGTATTGAACTGCACAGTAGTTGAAAATGTTTTTTCCTCGTCTTAAAGTTGTTGTTTTAAGGTCAGTTCGTCCTAGTAAATAATCCTAGTGAATAATATTTTAAAATTATCATCATTAACTTCGTCGCCATTTTGATGTAATTAAGGGTCTATTCATTTTAATTTCTCTTTATTTCTTTTTGGCCTTTTTCTTAACCTTTTAATTTTTTGTTTTGTTTTACGGCATGTCAACCTTTTTAGGTCATTCAATGACGAGAACAATTATTTTTTGATAAACGTTCTTTTTACCCTCAAGTAGTTTTTTTATTTATTATTTTTTATATTATATATAATCATTATTATTATTATTATTATATAATTTTTTTAATAACACAATATGCACTATTTAATCCATAGCTAGAGGGAATGTGGGTATTCATACCTTTTCCAAGAGTATTAACCAATTTGTGGACGCAAATGGAACGACCTTGTTTCAAGCTTGCGTTTTACAATTCCAAAGTCTTTTTAATTTTAACACAATAGAAATATGAGGTATTCTTAAAACATTATCAACAAGATAAGAAAATATCCAAATAAACATTTGAATACGTATTTGTATCGATCTTTCACTTTAATTTAATTTCCAATGGATCTAAATTAATGCCACTTTCAAGTAATTTAAAGCATACTTTGAAGAAATTTAATAAAATGGAATGGATCGCTACCCGACCCCATCTGATCCGTTAAATGAACCCAATATATGTCACGTCACCAATTTTTACAGTGTAAAGTTTACCGGCCATTGCTTCGCATTCACACGTAATGGACCTTTCTGCCACCGGTTGACTGCTCTCTGGTTGGTGCTGAAACTGGACATTCCATCTTTTGTTTACGAGTTTCGATTAGCGGTCTACTCAATTGCTTTGTCAAAGGGAATTTTGGAAAAAGGGAGTCACATGCATTGGTGATATATCGTGGTGTGGGTAATAGAAAGATTAGACCTCTCCAACTAATACACGGGAAGATATCGACTGTAGTTGACGTGGTCGTAGGTAAAGAGCCAAAGTAGCACTTGCCAAATGAAATTCTCAAATAGATTGTCGATCCGCCCTGAGAAAAAGCAGAAGGATATCCACTATGTCAATATAAGAACTCCAGAAAACAAAAGTTCAGCGAACACAATCTTCGTGGTTAAAACACTAATCACTTCATTCAATGACTGTGTAGTGACAGCTTCTGATTCTATTAAAATACCTTGAAGGCCGGCATCTCTGAACCGCATTCCCAAGCAGACGGGGAAAGAGGGTGCCGAATAGAATACACCGAGTCGAATAACCAATCTCTTCGTGAAATGCGGATTTCTTTATCTAATCAGCTGGGCCTTGTCGTAAATGGCTATGTCCTTGACGATAACGATGGCCTCTAAACTGAGTTTGTCGGCAATGTCTACACTTCTTTAGATAAAATTGAACACGGTGTCCATTTCTGTGGATCTCCTCTCGATTACGGGCAAGTAATCGATAATGGACTTTAATGTGGCTCCACCTTCGGCGAAAAGAAGCTGGTTGAATCCTGTTCAAGAGGGTAATATATTCTGGTTCCTTTTATTGTATGGTTTGCCAAATCTAGTTTTTTCGGCTCTTGCAGTGGAAGAATACTGTCAGAACGAAGAAGTAAGATACGCTGTTGCGCATATGAACGCGGGCCATGCCTATTCCCCTGGGATATACGGCCAGATTTACGTCCACTAGCGGCTTCAACGGTTTTTTCTTGACCTCCGATGGACCAGCGATGTTAGGAGGAGGAGGAGGAGGAGGAGGAGGAGGAGGAGGAGGAGGAGGAGGATGAACATGGTTCGATTCAAAAGAATTGACATCATTTTGAGTGATTCTGTCATTTGTGTTGTGCGTTATATCCGTGTCTGGGTAAAATTTCCCCACCAAAATCATTGTTGTATTTTTTTTTTTCGTGTTGACGTATGCGAAAAAGTATATATAATGTAATTTTACTTACATTAAAAAATATCTGAAATCAGCCTAAAACATTTTTTTAACGGGCTGCTCTTATTTTTCATGATGTCCTTTTTTTAACGTGATTCTCTACACGCCTGCTGGCACTGGAATGATGGGGCGCGAGGCGTGACACGAAAAGGATACTGCGCAGGCGCAGGCTAGTACCATGTCTACAAGAGTACAGCTGCACTCAGCAGGTGCACTCTAGCATAGAATCTGTCCACAGAAGACGCATTACGTAATTTGTTTGTTTTACGGCATATAAACCTTTTTAGGTCATTTAATACCGAAAACAATCATTTTATTACGTAATGAATGAATTCAAATAATTTTCTGTGAAATTTTAAAAATAAATCTGAAATAAATAAAAAAAATTTCGGTTTCGAAAAGAGGAGAAATAAATTGTTTTTATGGCGTTATACGAAATTTTTTGATAAAAATTAAGTTCATTTCCGAATAGGTCACTCGTAATGTAATCGAAGACATGTGATCCTACTAAGCGAACGCTAATAATCGTTTATAATGAAATTTTTTATTAATGTTAATTTGTATTTTAAAAAATAAAATTATCTTCGAACAAAAATTAAAATAATGAAACAAAAATACACGCAAAATAAATGCAAACACACCTCCACATACGCATACACAAAAGGTTTATACCTAAAACAGAAAACACTGACTCCTTCACTGGACACATAAATACAAGTAGACACATAGAAACAAATTAACCCTTTAAACATGCATAAACACCACAAAATTCACCATAAAATGCAAAATATTAATAACTTGCAGTTTTTACCCGGTGTTGCCCGGGTATCTATAGGCAATGTCTGATTATAAAGCTTTTCTTGCAAAAGCAACATTTTTTTTTCTCGTCCCACACTCTCCACTCGCCAACACCCATTTTTCTTTACTTTCTCCAAAAAAAAGTATTTGTGTTTTTACCCTTACTCCCTTCTCTTTCTTTCTTCCTCTTTCTCTCCTTCTCTTTCGCTTCCTTCTTCCTTCCTTCTTTCTCTTTCTTTTTCTAAAATCTCCATCCTGTTACCTCTCTAGCCATGTCCCTACCACACGGCACACCATCTCCTTCCACACTGGAAACACTGAGTTCGGGGTACAATCCGGCAGACCAGCCGGCCCGCTCCGTCACTTTCTTCTGCCTAATTCCTACTACCATACTTTCGGGAACCCCTACACCAATGGCGACCATACCACTGTGTCCGAGGCATTCAGATCTCCGAAGTCGATTTCCCCTAATCTATTAAACTTCGATTTACCGTTTACTTGGGCAGACAATATAGCTGCTCCGCTATACGCCGTACACCTATCTGGCACTCGCACTACGCCTTACGGAGCTCGGGCAATCACCCTCTCGAGTCCCGCGCCCTGCATCGCACCTCGAAACTTTGTCGCTACTACCCACGAAGCCTGGTCTAATCTTTCTATTATCGTAATGAATTAAGGCGCCTATTCGGATAGGCGATGACAATAATAATCTGCCGGGAAGGACGATCACTGTCAGAGACAAGGTA
>JAYKTE010014685.1:0-15854 GCA_036873565.1 Xipholeptos notoides
CCCTTCCCCTTCTCTCATTCCATCTCTCTTCTCTCGTTTCCCTCTCTCTCTTTTTCTCTTTTTTTCTGAAAAACACACGCCTACACACACTCTCTATAATTATGTATTACACACACGCCTTTCCTTTTTTCTCACCCTCTTACTCTCACCCTCGCTCTCAAACACACTTTACCTCACACCCTCTTTCTGTCTTAATTTATCTCTTTTTCTCTTTGAATAAAAACTAACAGTAATAGATTCAAACAAAACGTCAGAAACTTAGTTGCCAACCTAATATTTATCCCTGTAACTATAAGATTTATAGTTTGGAGGAGGGACAGAATGCAACATGTTTTCTTGGCAAATAGATTTCCTTTACTAGCCAAGAGCCAATATAAGTCCAACTATTATTTTGGGTATCATTTCACATGACTTCTAAATGTAGCTTCCATAAGTGATCTTTAAGGTGATAGTTGGTTGATTAGCTTAAAGTAATCAATTGCATAGAAATACATCCAAAAACTGATTTGCTGGTAGCGATGTCAATTTTAAGCTACAGTTTAATTTCTTAAACCTATTTTTCATTAATAGTACATAATTACTACTTATTACTATAAGTTTATGGCTCGCAAAAAATTCACTTTCAAATATTTACTTAACACAATTATTTTAGTTACTGAGTGGTTAAATTCTTTTTAAAGCGAAACAAGAAGAATTTTGGATTGATTACAAAGATTCAATTAATTTTTTTTAAATAAATAAATTCCTCTTAAATATAATAAGGATTCAATAATTCACTAGATAAATCATAAAACAGAACTCACAGGTCCTCTGACTTAATATCATGTCATTATTATTATTAAAATCATTACTATTATTATTATTATAGGGTCTCGCACCAATTACTGGGTGCTTGCTGATCTTGCAGCCAGTGGTTTTTACTGAAGTCAGAGTGGCAGTAAGTCTTTCCTGGGCTTCAGCAAGCTCCCTGCCACCACAGGTAAAGACTGCGTGGTGCAACATCTCCCAGGGGTTTCCCCTCCTCTGCATCTACTTCGCACACCCGCTATTAATTGATTCTTCTTACTCTGCCAACGCCTTATGGTGAATCCTGAAGACAGCCTGACAATAAGTCTCCTCTGTCACTCCAGCATATCTGAATACATTGCAGTCCATGACTGCAATCCCCGAGTTACTTTATTATTATTATTATTATTATTATTATTATTATTATTATTGTTGTTGTTGTTGTTGTTGTTGTAATTATTATTATTATTAGTAGTAGTAGTAGTAGTAGTATTATTATAAATTAAAGTAAAATGCTGACATGATCTACATGTAGCAAAATTTACAGACGTCTAATCATATAATCTCCAAATGACATCAATCCTGACTGCAGACAGAAATAGCTAAGAATCCTTGATATGGTAACATTCAACACGTTTAGAATGTGGACTGAATTCCTACTTTTAAGAAGCGTAAATTTATGAATTAATTATTGTTGTTATTTTTTCAAACAATGAAGCCTTCTTCTGTAAATCCAATTTAGGATCCTTCATATCGTAATCACACAACTTCACAAAGCTTCGAAATTTATTCATTGCACCATCTAGCCATGGCCGAGTTGTTGTGTTAAGTTTTAATGTGTATTCTTAGTCATTACTGCCTTTAGATGGGATTGAAACTTCAGATAATGCTCACTCAGAACTGTAAAAACTCAACGCTTTTATCCATTACGTCACTGGTTCAGATTAAGACAATAATCTAAAAATTCGATACACATATCAACAAGTCTCGTTCCGAAGATTCCGACAATCAAATCTATGTGAATGTTCCAAGTTTGGGCTATACGGAAGGATACATGGCGGAAACTTTATAAATGTGACAATTAAGACGAGAATATAATTTTGTAAAGTAAGAAGTTTTCACTAATTTTAATTAATTTGAATTGTCATTCTATTTGATCTTCAAGAATACTGTAATGAGATGGTATCAGTTCTCCTCGTCAGATAGAAACTCGTTAGGAAGAAATCGTTTTGTAGTTTTAAGCTAGTTCCAATGCCCGGAAAAAAGTTAATTTTGCTGAAATTCACATGACGTTGAAATGGCAATGAAATACTCACATGTTAAATGCAGTTTTCCCTTACGAGTAAAATACGTGTAATACTACTTTTTGCCTACGACCACCACTGTCCTCAATATTAAAAAGGCAGCTTACCGACAACTTTTTGAAGTTTTAAAAAGTTTTGTTAAGATTTTTTCTTTATTCTTAGTTATTAAATGGAAAATGATTGTGTTACATAATGCTATATTTAATTTGATTTTTTCTGTCGTTTAATACGCCTTCAATAAAAATGAAAATAGAAATAGAAAAACTCTACAATCTTCAAGAGACCCAAAGCTAATGATAGAAGGAAGCGAGAGTTCCCAAAAGACTTGTGAATTTTATGCAGCTGTGATTATAGTTAAATGATTCATGAAATTGTTACGTGGAGTGTTGAAGTAGGAGAAAAATACTTAGAAGCTTGAGTGAAATCTCATCAGTTCTATTGAAATATGGGATCAGCTGTTCTGAAAAGTGATTGTTTGGTTTTTACAACATATCAATCCCTATAGGGCCATAGAATTCTGAATCAATATTTTTATGCTTTTTTAAATAGAAATACAATTTGTAAAAATTTTAGAGTTTTATTAAAACATTTCTATGAAAAAAAAATGGGTTAAACACTAATAGTGTCATTTTATATTAATTACAAAATGTTTTCTTAAGCTATTTTCCCTTCTGCAAAAGAGAGGTCAACGTATGCTAAAACCTTTATGGCAGGGTGAAAAGAAAATGATATGGCACATATTTAATTTTAATCAAAAAAATTATTTTTTGATCCTTAATTAGTTTAAATAATCATTTTTTTAGATATTTTTTTCAAACCTGAATCATTCAAATATTTCTACATATTGTTTAGAAAGTCACTGATTACTTTTCATTATCTTCTCGATTTAGAAAATAATAGTGCTGCGACAGTCTTTTTACGGGCAAATTTTATGAAATTGAAAAAGGAATCCTACCTCATAAATCGAAATGCAGTTAGTCGCAATAAATTGATAAATTCAAAACATTTTCTTTTCGGCTTAAGAGCACAATATATTTTGTATCTATAGATGTAAAATAACGTTTCAAACGGACTGTATTACTTATTAACTCATGACTGTTGTATCAAATAAATGTAAGCATTATTTCAGTTACATTGGTCGAACTCATTTATTACAATTCCAGAGCCTTTACCACTAAGATAAAAGACTCACCTCCCTGTCGAATATAGATACAATGATACTTGCCATTTCAAGACGTGACCTGATAAAGTCAACAGAAAAGATTAATATCCTCAATTGATTGTTATTAAAATGTTTTGCAAGACTGGATTTTCACTTATCTTCAGGCACGGAATTACAATTCTGCGATCAGGGAAGGATAATCACACGTTAAATTATTTTAATAGCTGAATGATTCATCCACTCAAACGGCTACTAAAAGATAAGGAAGCAATTTTAGAAAAGGACTCCCTCCTAAATCAATAAGAAAAAATAATTTGCACAAATTCAGCTTTATCTCAAAATTCAAATATGGCCGAAAAGATAAAACTCTATTCTTTATATTTTTTCTTTATACATTTTTCTCGTAATATAAGAGCCATGTGTTCTTTGTTCGAGTCAACTTGAAACTTTGATATATTCAATGTTTGAGCTTTCCATTCACCACAGCAGATTAAAGAATTACTAATGAGCAAAGCATACATGATGGCAAGTCATCAAAAATGAATCTTTTATTTTATGTTTCAATTTAATATCCTTACTGACAATAGAAATTCTACAGTCTTTAAAACACGAGATTTGATAAGTGGCTGTACTAAATCCGCAAAACTTTTACCATTCTTTGTTTCATAAATTATTAATGCATTTGTAGAAAACCACCTTCAGCATATTTTAAGAAATTTTGTGGTGCCAGAAATAAGATGTTATATAAAACATTTGGTCAGGTCAGATTAGATTATGGGACATTAGAGTTTTTATTAAGTTAGTTGATTTTTATTGAATTTCATATTAGATTCATTTATCCTTAATTACCAGTATAAATTTTGTATACCAATATCATTCTCGTTTGGTGAGGTTATTTTTTACAATTGCATATAAGTGTTTATTCCCGTTTAATTCAGGTAAAAAGTTTTATATGCAAAGGATTTTCATTTTTTAAATATATCAAGAATAGATATTTTACTATTCAATATTTTCCTGAGAGAATTAAGAGGTTCCTACAGTTCTTATAGCTATAAATGGAACGTGGCGTCGTGGCGTCTTAAGATTTAGGCCACTGTATTTTAAGTTTTAATCACAGAAACTTAACATGCTCCCTATCGATTTACTCCCGAAAATAATGGCTATGAAGACTTCCTTTTGTATTAGAGTGTAGGTCAGAACAAACTATACTGGTTGTTAAAATATTTATTCGTTTTTTCCCTTACACATATGTGTGTCATTTAACGTAAGACACTTATTACTAGAGCTGTGACTATATTCTATGATTATAGAATATTCTTGCCAGAGCCCTATTTTTTACTTGACTATTTTACGATTTCTTGTAATTCTGTAGTTATTACTAATAACTACAAAATTAAAAGAAATAGCAAAATAGCAAAATAGTCAAGTTTGTGGCAAGAATATTCTTTAATAAATGCATATTGTCATAGCCCTACTTATTACATATAGATAGATTTGTTTATTGCTTGATTGGAAAGAATAGGTTGAAAAGAAAGGAAAAAGAGACAGGAAATTAAAGGGATTAATACAATTAACACTTATAGACCTAAATATTACTTTATAAATTTTTCATAGGGTTTTTACCTTTCATGAAAACGTTGTTTTAATATCAGAATCGTCAAGATCAAATATATCAATAAGACAATAAATAATGTATTGTAAGAACTCCGATTTTTCTGTTCCTAAACCCGCTCAGAACTTCCGGAATAACCTAATATTTATGACTTGTTTGTTCCAACTTAACAGTGAAGTATTCTTTATTGTATATTTCTATTCTATACCAAAGTCCTTTTCTCTATTATGAAACAATTGTATTTTCTTTAACTTAAGTAAAGCGTACGATTGAAATTGAAGAAAATGGCAGCTGAAGACTTGCAAAAATATTTTGCATAATAAAGTCATCAAGAAACTAAGATAATAATAACATTGTTGTTTGTGATTATGTTTATTCGCTGTTTTGTTTGCTGCATATCAAGTTTTTTTGGGGTTTTTTTTTGTGATTTGATAACGAATCAAGCTGTTTTAGAAAAATAGTGTTTAGCTTAAATATTAATCATAGAGGAATAAATATCGAAATATCTGATTTTTTTTAAACATTGTTCATAAAAAGGTAAAATAAGTCTTGTTTTTTTATGAAGTATTATTCGTGGAAATACAAACTGTAGAATACTTTGGATTTGAGGAAACACTTTTTTATTTAGAAATATTTATATATGTTTTTCATTGAAAAACGTTTCGTAGAAGAACCGGTTTATGCTAAAGATAATAATTGTTATACAGAAAAGTTGTATTTTTTAGAAAATGTTTGGTTCTGTATAAACAATTTTAATGAAAAAATTAGTTTGTAGAAGAAGCTAGTTTCGCTGAAATAAAGATAAGATAACATTTTTGTGTTTCGTTTCAAAGTTGACACTAACACTAACTGGGCTATTTGGCTCTATGCACAGAATATGGTAGAGATGTAACAAGATGTTTGGTATTGCTTCATAATGTGTGTTGGTACTTTTATTTTAAATACTACTTCACAGAATATTCATAAAATTAGTACTCGTCTGATTTAAAAAATGCTAGTCTATATTAATATTTTTAATGATTTTTTAATCTCTTGCCTAGATTCCCCAATTCTCTGGTTGTTAATTATTTTCTCTGAGAAACACTTCTGTGGTGCTTGTCTATCTCTGAAGCAGGAGGTTTTCTTATTGTTGAGCCATCTAAGGGAATTCGAAGAAAGACAACTAAAAAGACTCGGCGTTGCTTAACTTCGCTGATATTTGCGATGATGTTGGAAGTATTTTGCTTGTACTGATACCATTTTACGTATTGTCTCTCATATTAAATCGTTTTTGTCAATAAAGGAAAAAAATTGATGAATAAAAGAAGAGTTACATTTTGTTAGCTACCTGTTCAGACATATGCGCCAGTAGACAGAAACTGACTCTTAAGTCAGCTCTGACAGTATTCAATTTTAGAAACACTTTTATATTTTTATTCTATTGCTATGGAATTAAGAGAAAACTTAGGGTTTCTAAAAACTAGGTTTAAAAGAAACAAAGCGTTAAGTAATCTTAGAAGACGTTACCTGTATTTCTTACCCACGGAATGTTGTGTGGCTTTCCTAGTGTCCCATTAATGAAATTTTCAAGAGTGTGTACTGCTTTTAAAATGCAATTTTCTGTTAGAAAACATTTGAAATCATGCACAAGTGTTTATAAGACTCAATTCTGTAATTCAATTAATATAAATAATAATAATTATTATTATCATTATTATGTTTATTATTATTACTATTATGTTTATTATTATAACTATTACTATCATTATTATTATTACTATTATTATTATAACAATAAACAAAAACATTTTTAAAAAAGAATTAAAAGTCATTTTTCTTATAAGAAAAAGATACAAACGCTCCTCCGACAAAGAAAATTAAGAAAGCTTGTCATTCTCCACAACTAAAAATATTTTCAGTTCTATATGCCTATTGTCATTTCATCTAATTCTTTCATTTAGTTTTTCTTATATTTTAATTCCTTCTTGAATCAAATTTAAGTGATTTTTTTTACGTAATGCTAAGTGCCCTGATTGTACAAATTGTTAAAAGGCTTGCTTGTATTATTCTTTGTCCTCCCAACAAAAATATCAACCAATTCACCTACCCATCAATTTCTAACACCTTAACTTGAATTCTGATTTTTCTTCGAAATAAACTTGAAACTAAAAATAAAATATAGAAACAAACGTAAAATATTTTTGGCGAAATTTAATTTAAATGCACGGAAAATATTCTGTGGAAATGACGCTTTTTTGTTTAACACGGCTTTTGAGTAAAAAAAATTCAAAAATTGAAACAACTAATAACAAAAATCAGAAAGCAATATGTCAATTGAGTACTTTCGTAATGAATATTTGTTTTTCTTAGAAGTTGGCACCACAATTCTTGAACTGTAATTTTAGTGAATTGCCGAGTCTGATTTTTTTTTTAATTGTTTATAGAAATTGTTACTTTTAAAATATTATTTCATCATACAAAACTGACAATTTGCATCTATATACATATATAAATGCGCATATATTACGAGATTTTTGGAGTCTTCTCATATACATGAGCGTCCTTTTTAGGCCAAATTACTTATACGATAGTCGTATTTATTAATTCAACAATCAGATGAAAATATTGACACCCTTATGACTTCAAAATAAAATATTCCAATCGACAGATTTTCAGACGTTAAATTCAAAATCATTATAGTATTAAACTTTATTTATTTTATACACACAGCATCCCCAAAAAAGTATGAAAACTTTAATGTAATTATTTTTTATCATTACCATGTTTTGCTTATTGCAACGTCAATTCTTTACTTTGGTGATCTGATGTTCGAAATTACCAGTTTTAGTTTTATTATTAATCTTTCAAATTATTTTTAAAAATTAGCATTGAACCTTTTATCTTTCTTTCAATTTTTCAACCTGAATAAATCTATCTTGTTTTTACAAAATGCATAAAGAAAAGTTATGAACATCAATTTACAAAAACTCATATTCCTTTATATTAAATTAGATAATAGATTAATATCTAAGTAAAACAGTATAACAATATTTTATTATAGTTTCAACTGTGTATGTCCATTTTAATTTGTATAAGCCAATATATAATTAAAACAACTATGAAGGAATCAATGATCACCACAACAACCTGAATAACATTTTGCCAATAGATTTATTTTGTAATTTGTGTTCAGTTTCAAAATAAAATATTACAATTATGTCGAACAATGAAGCTGAACACTGAAATCTGAGTATTTGACTAATGAGTTTATTAAAAATAGAAGTTTATTAAAAATAGAAAAACATTGTTAATGGCTTGAAATAAAGAAATGTGGGGTTTTTTTCTTGGTTGTTTTCTGGGTGCTATGTCACTAAATATAAGCCATGATCATAAACATTTGCTGTGAAATGTTTTATTTTGATAATGTTCTCACAACCATTTATTAAATTGTTTTTTTTAGATAGATCTAATTAAATGAAGAATTTAAGAGTTGAGTAACCCTCATCCAACTTCGAAATGTCCTTGCATTCCACTCAACAGTCAGTACTATGCCATGACAATGGTAGACAAGAATAACTTAAAACAAAGAAATAAACAAAGTTCATTATTTATAAGGGAATTAAAACAGTAATTCCATCTCTACCAATCTTTAGAGATGGAAAATGTATTGTTTAAATTTACTTTGAAAGGAATGGATAAACAATGCGCGAAATAAAACCAACTTAAACATGTTCAAATAATTTATATATATTTTCTAGTATTTTGAATAAAATCTGCTTGGTCAACGGAAATAACACGTGTTGATTCAGTTGATATTTAAAAGTTCCTTATATATTGTATTGATTTTGGTTTTCTAATTTATTCTTTTTACCTTGTACAAGGCAGTTTTAACATTGTTCTTTGAAAGTAAATGATTTTTTTAGATGTTTCCTATATAGCTTGTTCCCAAAATGTATTTTAGAATATTATTCTTGTGTTTCGGTTGAATATTGTTTTTTTTTTTCGTTTGTTTGTTTGTTTTTTATAGTGGGTTACAGCACAGTTTTTAATACTTTATTGGTAATTACTTCTGCATAATAATTAGTCTATTTTTTTCATTTAACATAATTGTACATTTTCATTTTCATTTTCTCTTGCAATCTGAAGTAAATGGATTACTTCATAGGATACAATCACATTATTGTGTTATTAAAAATAGCAAGATTTACTCCGTTAGATTGGCACTACAGAAATTAGACGAAAGTTATTTCAAGTTTTCATTATTTTGTTCGATGTTTATGTTTTTTTTTAAGATAGTACAAATTCTAGATATTTTAAACCAGAAAAAGACATGATGGATATTTTAATTTGTTTTTGTGTACAAGTTAAGAATTTAAAGGAAAATGTTTCAATTTTAAAAACTTGAGATTCGTTTTGTGACTCAAAGTCAAAAATTCCGTATCTAGGAAAAGCACGTGTTCTGTGTTTTGTATCCAAAGGTTGGATATACAATCAACGAAAAAAAAGAAAATCTTTGCTGAAAATGTTGCTATTTTCAGGTAAAGGTTAGTTAAAAAAGGAAATTACTCTGAAAGTAATTGAAACTTGCCAAAAAGGTGACTTTTTGAAGTCCTTACATCTTATCGACCTACTACTTCAATAGGTCATTGAAGTAATATGTTACTTAGAATATATATATAATTTTGTAGAATCACATAGTCTATGAATCTCCTATTCTATTTCCTCCTTCTATTTCCTTTGTAAATAGGAGATGTTTTCAAATATTTTTACGGTAATTCAAACTTTTTATCTAATAATTTGCTTCTTTTACAGTCCTTGATTTGTAAACAGTGTTTAAAGATTGCGTGCTTGATTTGAAAGTGATATTTCAAGCCGTGTTCCTGAATGCACTGTTTCATGACAAATTAAATATACTTCATTAACTCCAATGTTTTTGTTGAAATACAATTCAGTCCTTCTTTTTTGAATACCGGGAAATGGTCATGAATAATCCGTTTTTAAATGATTTCGAAAAACTCACATTTTGGTTTTAATTGTAAGGTAATCGTAAACTAATTAAATTATTTCATGTCTTGATAGTTTTGAATTATATAGGATATTGAAATAATATGAATAAGAGACATAAAATTACCATATTAGCCATCGATGAGAATTTAAGCTCGGAATGTGAATTATTCGATCATAATAAGATGATAGTCGGGATATTCAGCAATTCAATAAGCCCTCACTGATGCATAGACACTGCAGAGTTACCAGAAGAAAACGAAATGTTCCCTAAATCATTTGTCGTTATTGGCAATATTTTATTTCAAATTTACTAACATATTATGACCTGCAAAAATTCCTTTGATCAACCTCCCGTAGCCTGCAGGCCACACGTGTATAATCTAAGAGCAATTTTGCCGAGTGAGTGGTTAAATGCTTGCACCACGAAATTGCATTGCGTGAAATCAAATTTGAGTTGAACCATTCCGTTCACATTAGGTTACGCCGAATACATATGACTCGTTAACTTAGGAGAGCATTTCATAATGGTGAATGGCAGCACTGAACAACATAAAATCTTACCAATAGTGCGTCCAGGGGTATAAAATCCCTGCAAAAGAAAATATGAGGTCTGGTGGCTGTATGTTTGGCCAACCCCGCATACAGCACACATATTTTCAATTTTCTTGAGATCAGGCTTCACAATTTGTATATTTACTATGCAGACTATAAAAGTGTATTAAAAGTCAAATCCTAGTTTATTTTTATCAGAATGTTTTAGATGAGCGTCATCCATCTGTGTATATAACAATATACATAAGAAATAAACTCTAATAACTAAATATTTCTAATCATCAAGCTTCATCTCAGAAATTCAGATAAATATAGATATTTTGTTTCATTGTGTATTTAGATTAGTCTCATTGGACTTATACACTTAATATTACTTGCCTGTGATCCTTCTTTAAGAATGCCACTCCCTACAAACGCATGCTCACAAACACACATACACAAACACAAAGCACACACACATATATAGACACATTTATACCCGCATATTTTTAAATATCCAATTATCATATAGCATAGGTATAAACGGCTTATTTAGTGTTAAATATTACTCCCAACACAGTTATCAAACTTCCAAAGAGAATATAGGTTATAGACAGAGATTTAAGACAGTTGGTAAGAAAAGGAATGTAAGAAAACTAAACCTTGATTAGAGAGTGGTGGTCAGAATTTAATGATTGCGTGGTTGGCATAGTAATTACCACCTTTTATGAGAAGTGTCGAACTATATTTTCGGATTAAGAATAATTTTAGAATAGTTAAGTTCTCAAAGCAAATTTTGTTCGGTGTCCACAGCTGCCGGCAGTGTGTATTTCCATTATGCTCGACTACCTCTGTTTTTGTTGTAGTGTTCTGTTGTCATTTTAAGATTTAGAAATATAAACACTGAGATCTTGTATTAAAGTTTAATGGCATATTTATTCTTTCTCCATATTTTTCTTCAAACTGACTAAAGCCTATCACATAAACTGAGAAGAACCTGAATCACACTGCCCGTTGACTGGCCCCTAATCTCCTGATTCAAATCACTCTTAAAATCCGCTGCTTCAGCTTCTAAATCACTTAGCAATTTGTCAAGAACATCTAAAAGCCAACCTAAGAAGAGAAAGTCGCCTTAACCTAACCCCTTGCCACATAAAAAGATTATATATGAATTTCCTTTTTGGTCAATAACGTTTCATAATATTCTTTTCTCACTTTTTCGACCCTTTTTCATATTAATTTATTTCTATTTACTGTTCGTTTTTTATTCTTCCTTTCTTTTCCATCTATTTCAATACCAACCTTGATATTTTGCCTCTTTTTTCAATTCGTTTCTATTTAAACAATTACATTTTCCATGTTATTTTTTTCTTTCCTTCTTTTTTTTCTTTCCTTTCTTCGCTATTCCTCTAAATGTTTTTTTTCTATTGTTTCTTTCTTCTTTTTTTGTACATCATATTGTTTATTCTTCTTTATTTTTCTTTCATCTTCTTTTCTTTTCTTTCTCTCCTTTACGCTTTTTTACGTCTAGGAAAGGCATTGCCATTTGCGACGCTATTTTCTCTCTCTATAAACATTGAATTATTTCCTATAAGCCAAAAGTAACTACAAAATAAAAATTAACTGCACCCTAGAGACATCCGCGTACTAATATTATTCAAAATTTCCACCATTAATATGTCAAGAAAAGTGTTTTGTCGGCATTAGATATATTTTTAGAATTTTAGTTGATATATAGTTCAAAAACTATTATTTATTTCACCTTTTTCTTACAGAACATTCGTCAGTGATGTATTGTCTTTACAGTATAAGAACTTAAAATATTTCTTGTACAAATGGGAGCCATTTACACAGAAAATGATAGAACAGTAAATGACACTAGCTAAATCAATAGTCTGCTCAAACATTTTTTGGTTATTAATTTTACCTTATTTTTGGTAATTTAAGATTTTTTTCCAGCTATGGGCCAAATGCTTTATATTGTGTTATTCAAAAAAACTAAGTGTGAACAAAAAATAATGTTTATCAAAAATGATTGTTCCTCGCATTAAATGATCAAATGGTTGATATGCTGTAACACACATACAAACTTAGAAGTTGTTTTTACATGCATTGCAAAGACGTAGTTGGTTCTATTATTCTTTGAATTTTCAATTATTTACTTGTCATATGTGCAATCTAGTTGATTTAGTAATATCTGGTTTTGTTCAACATTCGTTATTAAGAAGTTACCCATAACAAATCAGTTTATATAACTTTTAATTTATAGAAGAATATTCTTTCATGGAAATAGCTATTAAAGATCTATAGGGATATCGGGTTTTGTTGAAGCATACGTTATAGAAGAGACTTTTATAAAAAAAATACCTTTAAGATAAACATAATTCATAATGAAATGATTATTATACTCCTGCAATCGAACTTTGGTTTACTTTGGTCAGTTATCCTTTTTTTTAGATTGGGAATCTTTTAATTTTTACACAAAAATATTTTCACCCTAAACATTACCGGGGACAGGCCTTACTAGACATATATTTGATATTACTAAATGACCACCAAAAAGCCGGAATTAAGGTATATGAATAAATTAGTGAAGGAAGAATGTCTAGTAAAGATTATTCAACCTAAGAAATAAACAGCGCAAAATTAAAGTGAGCAATTATCAAAATAATTGGTAATAATACCCCTCTCTAAAAAGAAGGTAAAATGTAAAATTTTGCTCGAGAGTACACACTGAACCAAGGAACAATTGATTAGATTTTAAAAACGATCAAAATCTTAATTTTAGACCCTGGTGGCGATAAAAATGTTTCTATTTCACGCCTATTAGATATTTATATGAATGTTGGAATCTTCCAGAGGCATATTCATGAATAGTGGAAACAAAAGGATTTTAACCTTGTCAAATTTTAAGCCTTGATGGGACCAGATACAAACACTTGGGGTTGGCTCAGCCATTGCAGAAGTTGTATGCAGACGAAAAATAGATATTTTAATATAGATTGGTAGACTTTTTTTCTAGTTTTATCCATATTCTCACTTAGAAAATAAGTTAGCTTGTATTAATTGAACCAACAAGAATATCAACATTCAATTTCAATTCTATTTGGAGGGAATGGATTTTTTTAGCTTTCACTATGTATTCAATATTACCAAATAAGTGAAATAAGAGACCATTATTTTATTTGACAATACAAGTACAATTTATGATCTTATTGATATACGTATGGATTTAGAATGATAGAATATTTCACCAAAAATTAGCTAAACAGGAATTAGTTTAGAAATTTCTGAAACATTATTTTGTAGCATTTTTATGTTTTTACTATACATTTTATTTTGTGTATATTCATTGCCATTCAGCATAATATTTTACAGTATTGATCAGTACATGAGAGCAATTCAATTGGTCAATAGTTAATTTTGATTTCTATTCGATACTATTCCATAAGAGATAGAAAGCAGATAACTTTCCGTTAGGCTTTTGTATAAAAGAATACAAGTGCCGTAAGTTATACTAGAATTATATTGCAAATATTTCATGCAAAATTTATAAACCAGTTTATATTTTTAGCCTTCCAACCATTCATTTAAAAGGAAAAATATTCCACTATGGAAGTTTGATCAGTTGAGAATAAGAATGACGATTTGAAAATGGTTTAATTAAATCGTTTTCCTGCAAGTGTATTTTATTGTAACTAATCTGTGGTATTCACTGGAAACATAAATTCTGAACATCCACTTAAATGTGTCAATTATTTTAATATATATTCAATAATTGCCATCACTTATATGAATAATTTTGCTTTACCTCATGGGGATGTTTTTCGGCTGTAATAAATCATGTGAATATCAAGTTAAAATCGAATTTTTTTAATATTAAGATGGTTTCTTTTCAGTTTCAATAACAGCATCTGTTTTGGTACTAGACAAAAAGTAGTTTACGATAGAATTTAAAAAAAAATATTCAACTATCTTTGAGGTATGAATTCCTAAACTTTCACAAACTATAGTTTTTATTGGTTTTATTTTGTTTTTAGCAATGATGATGCAAAGTTTCACACTTTCAATATGAACCAGCTATAGAAATTTTTAACTTATGAAAAAATGTTTTGAAATTCTTATTATTCTTGTAATAAAAAGTATGACATTTCCCAATAATTAAAATTAAAACTATCAAAGTTTTGCACAATCTATTTTCTTTTTCTTTTAATAAATTGTTTTCATTCTAATGAAAAACTTTTACAAAATCATAAATTTTATTGAAAACTATTTGGGGAATCAATGAAATAAGTTTAAACTCCCTACGTTTACAAAGAACTGATCGACTATAAAATCTACTTTCCTAATTTCAACTATCAGTATCTTATATCTACCTAAATATCTTTACATGTGGATCAAATGCCGAGCACTAAATTGTATGATATTTCGAATTAATCTATAAACACGGGTTCAGTAGTTTATACTACTTGAATAAATTTTTAATCATTCACTTATCAAAGAATTTTTTTTCATCTCTGCCTTTTTCATAGTACAATAAGTAAACTTATTCAAAATATATGGTTTTAAACCATCAGTCATGGATCGATTATTGCAGATTTTATTCTACTGACAACCTCTTAACTAGAGAAAAGTATATATCAATAACATTTTTTAACATAAAGTGACTTTTTAGTTCGATATATGAAAAAAAAATGAACAGTATAACTATCATTATCGGCAAAAATTACTTAGTAGGAACATATTCATAAAAATGTTATTTTTCCAAGACATTACAGAAAGTCACAGAATGTTATTCATAAATAGATTTAGTGACCAAAGTCTCTATTGGAGACAATATCCAGGCAATATTTGAACAAATCTTTGAGAGGATCTCCAATCTCCATGACATAACCAGACATCTAATAAGTTGTCTCTTATGTCTAGTCCATCTTCTACGAGATTACTGTCACAGGTGTCGCCTATGAAGAATATAATAATATTAGGAGCATTTCAACTTATTCCTTTGGGACTATTATAAGAAGATAACGAATACTAATACCATATGACAGGTGAATCAACATTCCTTAGTTCTAATAAAATCATGAGCCGTTTATAGTTCATGGTCAATACTGGTTTTCCAGGATAACTTATCTCTCACGTGTGTGACATTAGAGAGCCAATGGCCATGTCACATCAAATTATTGAGCTACTGAGGTATGATTACTGCAGGATTGATTCTCATTTGCAGTGAATTATTAACATGTTAGCTTGTATCTTACCTTGATGTTAGTTATAAAATATTTTTCTGACCAGGCTTAAAAGTTAGTATTATTTTTATTATCTGTGCTTCTGTCCACTCTTTTATTCTTATATAAATGTTTTTTGAAATATCTGGATTATTGAGATGTGGCTTGGCAATTTCTATTATTTCTATTATTCAAATATTTTGTTTTTAATTACGTCATCATATACACAAGTTATATATATACTT
>JAYKTE010014796.1:0-15851 GCA_036873565.1 Xipholeptos notoides
GGGAGGTTTTTGTATCGGCTGATATGAACGAGGATACGAGGGAGGAGGAAAACAATACGTAAGCGACAAAAACAAAAAAACTCACCAGGGGGGGGACCATGCACACGCGGCTTGTTATTTTTGCTAAATACTATTATTGATTGGAATTACAAGTCTTTTTATTTTAAAAAGAAAGAATGGTGCTAAAGTTAATATTCCTCTGTTTTTGCAGATACTTCAACCAATTGATTGATGGCCTTGAATACCTCCACAGTCAACGCATTGCTCACAAAGATATTAAGCCAGGCAACCTGTTGCTTACTACAGATGAAACACTCAAAATTTCTGACTTAGGTGTTGCTGAGGTAACTTAAGTTTTTGTATTTGCTTTTTAGCATTTTTTGATATTTGTTTATTTACTTAAAAAGTACAGGGCATGTAAAAAAATGAAATTTAAATTTTTGTGATCATATGAGAAGCATTCGGATGAAATCAAAAGTGATAATTTTGATAACTGTTAATAAATATTAATACTATTAAATTTTATGATATTTATTTCTAGGCTGTTGGTTTATTTGCTGAAGATGACACATGCCATGCAAGTCAAGGATCACCTGCCTTCCAGCCGCCTGAAATTGCCAATGGACTGGAGAGTTATGCTGGTTTCAAGGTGGATGTCTGGTCAGCTGGAGTGACTTTGTACGTCATTGCTATTTTTTCTCTAATCAATATTCTAATAAAAACTTAAACTGAAGAATAGTGACAGTTATGAAATAATGTTTGTATTTACACTTGAAACATTTTGAATCCATAACAAGACTTTTGCTATGTTTTTTAGCATTAGTTTACATTTATTGTATCATTACTGACGATAGGAAAATTATAGTATCATTACTGACGATAGGAAAATTAAATATCCGAGAATTAATCTATACTTTTTACTCAGTCCAAAGTAGTAAACCAATCTAATGGAAGTTCCAAGGTATTGGAGTTATATAATTATAAAACACATTAACAATTGATTATTTATAAAAGTTAAAATATTTAAAAAATGAAATCCAGTGAAAAGAAACCTAATTTATACATTTAAAATGTATTATTTCAATTTAGATGTGAAATAGTTATTTTATGTTTTCACATGTTTTTTTTTTTCAGGTATAATATTACGACAGGGTTGTACCCTTTTGAAGGAGATAATATTTATAAGTTATTTGAAAATATTGGGAAAGGAAAATATGTGATACCAGATACAATTTGTTCTAACTTAGCAGACTTAATAAATGGTAAGTAATCCTTATATACTCTCCCATACGCACACACCACATGCTACTACTGACTGGCTATTAGATTGTTAGATGAAATCTTTTCGATTTGTTTTTATATTAGGATATGCCGGTTGCTAGTATAGATTCATTTGCAGTTTAGTGTGAAAAACAATGTTGAAACTAAAGTACTTTTATTAAGAGAATTATGAAATCAAATATTAATCCATAAAATTCCGTATTTGGTGCAAAAATTTTAGTATTTTTTTAATATTTAGTAATTTTAAATGTGCATGGCATTTCTATTCAGGCATTAGGTTGTTTTTTATTGAACCCAGGTTTTTATTTAATTAATTAAAATCTTTTTTTCTGGACTTGAAAATTTTTTTTCGTTGCATGACTGTATTCATTGGTTTAAATTTCATTTTACTTTTTGCTTATTTAAGGTATGTTAGAATATGATCCTGACCGTAGATTATCCGTTCAACAAATTAGGAAGCATAGGTAAGTAAAATATTTGTATTATAACTGATGTGCGTAATTTATACTAACAGTTGATAATTAATATAAATTTTTTCAATACACAAGGAACACCAATCATAATAAGGATCTAGATTTTTTAATAACATAAAAATGCATTGTTTTGTAACTGATTAATTTATTTTCATCCGGTAATTAGTATAATTTGTTTTTAATTCTTAATTACTAAAATAAAACTTTTTACAAAATTATTAATTGATTTTTTATCTTGTAAACATGCTAAAAGAAAAGAAAAAGTTGTTTGGGTTATTCATGAAATGTATTTTTGTGTCAATAGGTAAAATTCATTAATTGTTGGAACAGTTTTGCTAGTTTATAACTAGTGATTAACTGAAATTGTTTTATTTAAAATTTTTACATAATCTCATGGATGCCAATTTGTTTTTATTTTTTAGTTGGGTGCAGAAAAACCATCCTCGCTCATGTGAGCGTGTGTCTCTGCCTCCTTCTTCAAATGGTGACACCTTGCGTAATATGACTGTCCTCCTTTACCTTGATGTTTTGCACACTGAGCATGCAAACAGTGATGAAGAGGAAGAGGAAGAGGAAGATGTCATGCCAGATGCTGAAGGTAAAATTTTAATTTCTTGACTAAATGTGACACTTTCTACTCTTCTCTATTTGAGAAAATCCTAGAAAAAAACTTTGAAGAATAAAGAGTAAATCTTCCTCCCAAAGAACAAGAAACTTTGACTTATCTCAAAGCTTGTTGAAAAATTAGATTGTTATACCTACATGGGTTTTCTTCTTTGAAAAATGTTTTATAAGGGCAATTCAAACTAATATTCATAAAGAAGAAAAAGCTAAAATTTATCAGAGTATTAGTATAATGAAGAACTTAACTGTTAAGTTCGAAATTTTTGATTCATTAAAAAGAATTCACTTTAAAAGCACATGTTAATGGTAATATTTTTTATTCAAATATTTTGAAGAACTGTAGTGAATTATGTCTCTTTTAATTTTTTCATAGATTAAAATAATAATTAGTCAACATAAATTAATTAGAACCATAGATCAGCATTAACTGTTTTAACCTTGTGGACTGAAGGACAGATAGCTCATAAAGTTGTTTGTCCTTATTGACTGTTAGTAGCAGAGATCCTCTGTTCAACCTCTGAAATTGTTTTTATTTCAACACTTTTGCATAGGTATTATTTTATATTAAAACTATCCAAAAACCCTTTTTAAAACTTTGTTTCGCCTTGGAAATATTTTTATATCAATCGTTAAAATAAATTAAATAAAAAAAAAATTTGAGTTTTTCCATCTACATCATTAAAACTATTATTCTTATCTTGATTGTTATATTTGCAATGTGTTCTTTGATCTATGTCTAATTTGAGAAATTGTAGATTATATGATATGTAGCAACATTGAAAACTTGAATATGATTGATCTCATATGAAAAGGAAATAATAGTCATTTGCCCTTGTGTGATGAAAGATTTTTATAGAGAGTAAGACATCTCAAAGCTGCGCAGATGTTGGGCTACAACAGCCTCCCAAGTAAACCCGGTATACAAATTAACATAAAATGGGAACCAATTAAATATACTATGTTGGAACATCAATAAGGAAAATACCAACATAATAGAAATGATATTAGTAGTAATACAACAATACCTAGGCAACATTACGTTTAAGGCTCCCAAATTGATACAAGATTATCTAAACCAGTTATGGCTTGATGCTTAAGGCATGGATTTAAAATCATTTTTAAGTGACAGTATTTTAAACATTGAATGTCCGATCTCCGCTTGTAGTTGATGAGAACAAAGACTTGGTTCAAAATTCTGTATGGAATTATATTTAACCCCAAAAAGGAATTTGAATGTTGAAAATACATAAAATCTTTAGTATTTTGTATAAATGATTTTAATATCTATTAATTTTAAACTGGAGAATTTTTTTTGTATTCACAGAGGTCCCAGAGAAGGAGGAAGTAGTAAAAGAAAATGTTGGTAAGGGATCCAAGAAGAAACGGAAAGGCAAAGTGCGCCGATTTACATTTAGTTCTTGCAAGCAGTCATGACACTTGAACATTGCTAAGGAAATGGTATCGGTCAGCTCACTAAGTTGGTGAAATTGGGGTTAACCTAATGATGGCTGGTTGAATTCGACAACTTCGAGTTTTCAACAAGTTGGTCAAAGCAAAAGCCTTAATTTGACAAGATTCTGGTAATTATGCAGTTAAAGCGACTGGTCTGTTCCAAATGTGGGAGTTTTTTTTGCTCTGCCATGTTTATCTTGTATTGTAAGCTGGAGAGATTTTATATATTGTATGTGTGGGAGAGAAATACAACATACATAAAATAGACAAGTATTTGAAAAAAAATTACATTTGTAAACCCACATAAACTGGCTAGTTCTGATACAAACCTATGCATATGTACTACCAGTGGTACCACGTTTGATTACTACCCCTCAGAAAAACAAAAGAAACTTAAATAAACATTAATAAATTTCCAGAGATCCATCACTATATTCTTGTGTTCTTTACACTAGTTTATATATGAATCTACTTGTAACAGTCACAAGTTTCATTTTTATGCACAGACAATTCAGAATTTTTTATTGGGATCTACTTAAGTTCTACATGATCTGCACATATTTCCAGTTTATGCATAAACTTCACTTAAAAACAAACTGAAACTTCTCTATGGATCTGTGATTGTGTATAAATAAATGACTTGTTATCACCAGTGATAGACTGTTTTTGTTACCAAAGTGCACAATATCAGTAATTAAAGCTGATATATGTTATAATTTGGCCAATATTACACACTATGGCAGTACAAAAGACTTTGATAACAGTAGAAAAATTTAAGAAATTTCTTACATAAGAGAAATATAAATTCTAGGAAGTATAGAAATAATTAAAAAAAAAGTTACTATTACTTTCAGTTATATTCAACAAACTATATTTTTCTATTGTTACCATTGTTATTTTGTAGTATCATTTCTGATGTTGTCTACATTATCACATTTTCATGGATGAAGCATAGAAACTTAATAGAAATAAGATTTAAGATTTTTCTTTAAGCAATCAAACACTTCATCTTCAGGATTGTTAGAAAAACATGTGAAAATTCTGAAGATTTTAAAGCAACAAAAAGGGGAAAATTGATAATGTTGTCAAAATCTGATAATGAACATTAGATTTTTTTTATTACTTGTTAAAGATGAATTGTTGATCTGTTTCTGTATTTTGATCAGTTGTCAAATTTTCCCAATTGGTTGCACAAACATACATATTTTTAATTTTAAGTAAAAAACTAACAAAACTCATTTTAATATATCTGGTTCGAATGTTACAGTTAAAAAAACAAGATTCTTGGACTTTGACATGTAAAATAAATGTGCAATTCAAAAGTTACTTTTGCAGAATTTTGAGCCATGCTGTAATTGGCTTAATAAATGATTAAAGCAGAAAGATAGAATTAAAAAAGCTGCTATGAAACAAAATATTAATCAAATATTTAAAAAACATTTTTGCTATTAACAAATATTTCATACAATATTAAAAATCCCAAGAAATTAAGATTTTTTTTGCAATATGGTAATATTTGGAAAAGATTCTTTTTTTATTAGAATTGGATATAAAACATGATGTAAAGTTACTGGTAAATATTTATCTACTCATAATGCATTATCTGGTTCTACAATTTCTTGTTGATGAACCCATAAATTCTGTTTTGTCTATCTTTACCAAATGTGATTATCTGGCTGCTTTGTCTATGGTAACAATAACCAATGTGTGTAGCTATCACCCCATCTATCTTGGATTGCCTTCCAACTTCATTTTATTTTCAACTACTTAACTACTCAGTTGGTTGAGGAAATGCATTTTAAAATTGGAAGTGCCATTTTTTAATTGATTTATGAAATAATTACAAAAACAAAAGAAAAGACATTAAATAGTCAATTGCAGAATCTAAGAAAACTGTTGGTCATGTTCAATCTTTTTTTTACGTGACAAGTTACTAGAATATTTTCTTTTTTATTGACTTCATATTAACATTTTTTTGTTTTCAAATAATAGCAATTATTTCCACTTTAAAAATTGATTTTTTAAGGTTATTTTTAAAGAAATGCAAATTTCTAAAAATGAAAGTGAGTTAAAAGGTATTCTTTTTATTTTTTCCTTTATTCTTTCACATACAATCATGATGCTGCTTTTGTTTGTTTTTTCTTTTAAAAACAGTTTAATCTTTAATGTTGAGGAAAATATTTTCTTGATCCGATTCAGGAATTGGTGTGATTCTTATGGCAATTTTACTTCGTTTTAGTTCACCAACATGACTTATCATTCTTACGTTTAAAAACATCCTGGTTTCATTTCAAATTTAAATGGATACCAAGAGCAGTCAGAAGTTTTCTATATCCAACCCTGTATTCACATTTAATAAGGATTTTATTTAATTTCTTAAAATATTTTGGTGGAAAATTAATTTTTACAACTGATCATTCTATATTTGTTTTTATTTTTATTTTTAAGCAGAATTTGGTATGGAACCCAGATGATATAATTAAGTTTAAATAAAAGTTTTGTAATCTTTGAAATTATGTTGCAAGAAGTTAAATTTTAAGAAAATGTTAAATTATAGATAGCAATTCCTATTTTTATATTTGCCTGGAATTTTGATGTGACTTTTAAATAAATTGGTTAAGTACATTTTAGTTTTTTTGTGAGAATTAGATAAGGAATTATATATTATTTTTAAGAACTTTGACTTTTTGATAAAAGTACTTTCTAAAGAACTATATTCCTATCATGTAAATACTTTATTTACTAAATAACATAAAATTGTTTTACTAATAGCAATTAAAAGTGGTTTTAGCAGCTGCCTTTCATTATTTTTACTGCTTGTTTTACTAACTAGATAGTGATAATGGAGGGTTTGATTTTGTAGTGGCTCATTGATTCTAAAACCACTTCATAATTCATTGAAAATGAATATTTGATATACATGGACAAGTCCTACTATGGTCCATAGAATTGAATAATTTTTAAAAATTTAAATGGTGAGAAAATTCGTCTTCCTCATTGCAAGAAAAAAATTTTCCTTAACAAAATATAAGTTTTAGTTTCTTTTCTAGACTTGAATTTTTTTCATTCAGTTGTATTTATGTTGAAAACATGTAATTTGTATTTGGTCTAAAATTCTTTTCTAATGATATGAAATTTTGTTTGGATTAAAGATTTTTGTTAATTTGAATATTGTTATGAAAACATTTTGAGTTAAATTAAGAGAAAAAGAACAAATTGCCCATAGAATTTAAATATAACATTCAAGGTGTTTATACGATTCTCTTGGTTAATTATACCATTCTCTTGGTTAATTATCTTAAGAGTTTTTTAAAAATAATAACAAAAATATCCAAATACTATTTGCTATGTTTATAATACTGGCTTCAATAAAGCCTATGGTGAGATTGCTCCATCCATATGATCTCTATTTGTGTGCCTCTTTTTTCTTTTTTACTTACAACACTGGCTAAAAAGAGATAGATGCAGACAATTTATTTACATATCCCACTACCCTATAAAAGAATGTTTCCTCTTCTCTACATTAAATGCCACAAAATTGGGCAGGATAATTAACACCTGTTGGTGCATGATATTAAGTATATTATATCTGTGAGTTGATCTCAATTATTTCCACTTACCCACACTTTTTTTTCAAAAATTTAAAAATGTATTTGTCATTCAACTCAAAATAATTGGAATTTGTGCTCTAATTAATCAAGTAAGTGCAAAGTGTTCTTTTTCTTTTCACATAAAGGAATAAAATAAGCCTCAAATATGTATTGACTTAATTATGGTGTTATGAAAATTAATAAACACTTCATTTAATATATTCTTTTTTTACAAATTTTCATTTCTAAGTCTTATCAGGCTTTCGTAATTTTTTTACTCACTTATATATTGAATTTTCTCTTATGGTGATGAAAAAAACTAATATGACTCTTTTTATAAAAAAATGAAAGGTTTTGGGTTTTTCATTTATTAGCTATTGTTCCTCTGTACATGATGGCATCTTATTTTAAGTACATGTTCAAAATTATGCTTATGTTAAAAATATGCTGAGATTAGTTATACTTTTAGCATAGAATAATTAAGACTTGGTAATGTAGACCAATTTGGAAATAATTTGGTTTCCTTTTCATTAATCTATAACTTCAATTTTGTTTCTAGAAAGATTATTCCTGGCATAGAAGACAAACTATTTAACAAGATAACACAGCTTTTTCAAATTCAATTTTACTTGTACGAACCTAGTTTTTCTTCTAGACAGAAGTGCTCTATATAAACAATTAACTACTTAATATATTTTATTAATATTAAAAGACTTATAGTTATCAATGACTATTGAGGAAAATGTTTTGAATGTGATCCTTATTGAAACCAGAAAATTCTTAGCTGATAAAGGGTTTTAGTAGAAATTTTACATCATATTTAGATAGAATTAATGAAAATTTATCAGTGTTTCTTATTCTAAATTTCTGTAAAATAACAATTTCTATTAAGTAAATAAGTATTGATAATTTTTTTTCTTGTATCATTATTTATTAAATATTGTGATGAACTCTTCATCTGTTCACATTTAGTCTTATGTATTGCTTAGAACTGGTAGAGGTAATTTAATATGAATCAGTATAACAATTATATTAGAAGATGAATGTTTTATACCATAATGTCTTTAAGTGGAAGATTGGTTGCAATGCAACCTCATAAATCATATTCAGCAAAACTGAAAATAAATCTAATTCCATATTTAGTATAAATAATCATCAGACATTTATTTTAATTTAGTTATTAGTAATATAATTTTTTTAGGAATTATTAGTTTATATTTAAACAACATTAACCTGTTCTTTAAGAATTCATGCATTTAATGATAATTGTTTTAATCATGAGCCCTTGGAAAAAGGGGATGGAAAATTACAGTTAATCAAAACCAACATCTTTATTGTCCATTATCATTTCATATACAATCTCTTACACACATCAGTGGCTTTTTCCTTTGAGTTTTCTAATTTGGCAATCCTTGAACCAAATTGAATGGCTCTCTTTGGCTGGATTGCTGTTGCAGGAAGACCCAGATGAAGAGCACAAAGACGTAATAACAACTTTTCGCCTAATCCTCGTGCGAGTGTTAGATTAGTCTGGAAAAAACAAAGTGTTAGAGAGCTTTTGTAAATGTGATATCTTCTAACTTTGTGTGACTTGTTTTAATTGATATAAAGCTATTTCATCTTACCTTAATATACACAGGAAGTTCTGCTATGAAATTAGTTACTTTCTCATCCAAATAGGGGAACCTTGCCTCTCTTCCATGATCAGAGATAATTCTGTTGAAAATAATGCTGGGTTTCACATACATAGTATTTCAGAAATATGTGCTTTTTTTCATTATTATATTACTAGCATGCCTATGCCATCAAATCTGATGGCATATAAAGTAATAATCATGACATTTGAACAGTATAAAAAATATGTCTTCAGTGTGTTGTAAGATACATACAAACGAAATGTAAATATGACATAGATTATTTCTGGGTTAAAACAAAAATTGTTTTATTCAGTTTTGGAGCTAAAAAGATTAGGTAAAATAAATTAGAGATTAATAAAATTAACTTTTAAAAAAATTGATAATTTATATGAATTAACCCATTTTTGTAATATTTGAAAAAAAAGTCTCCCATTGGTTTTAGAATTAAAAAATATAATCAATGTTTACTTACCGATCATCACGGCCTAGATTTCGCGATGATATTCGATTTATTTCTATTTGCATTTCATCAATAAGACCTTTCCAGCCTCCTTTGCTAAAAAGAAAATGTTCAAGCAAATTTGGCATTTGATAAGTGAAGTAGTTGATAAAATTATTTTCAGGTCAGTTATTCAGGCTGCTGGAAATACCATTATCCCTAAGCTTGAAGATTATATTAATTATATCATTTAAAAATTTATCCTTACAAGCCAGTTGTTATTATGCCAGTTAAAAAAAAATCAAATTTCTAACTAAAGCATATTAAATAGTCATTAAACAATTAATTCTATATCTTAATGGTTTGCAATTGTTTTAGATCTTAAAATGGGTAAGAAAACAAATTAAGTGTTAATTGTAAGACAAAATTGCTGAAGAAAAGTGGATGAGGTTGAAAGTAAAAAGTTACCTGAAAGAAGCCCTGTGTCTTGAATATCCAGCAAATAATTCATCTGCTCCCATTCCACAAAGAACTACCTTTAAATAAAATAATCTAACTAATTAATTTTCAACATGAACCTGAAATGCCATCTTTTAAAACTGTATCTAACATCTTACTTGGTTTTAGTGAGCATATGTGCTTTGTTATTTTTGTGAGGACTCAAAATACAATTGATATTACACTTTAAATTGCTTATTATTTTATCAACTAAAAGGTATAGTGCATCTGGGTGTGCAATATAAATTTAGTAGAAACAAAAAGGATTCAAAACCTACCTTAGCATGACTACAATAGGGATGACCTTTATGAGCTCCATTACCAAGAATTCCTTGGCCTCTTGCAGCGAACCACACTGCACAACCAATGCTGTCATCCAGAACTGTACACAGAGGATAGAGGAGATTAGCCACTTTATTTATTCTGTGAAATACAATACAGATAATGGAGTGTTAATAAGCATTTAATGCTGTGGAGTTGAAAAGGTGCAATCTTTTATAGCAGAAATGAGAACATTTAATGGTTGAAATGCATGGAATGTATTTTTTTTCTTTCTTAGTGTCTATTATATAAAAACAATGGTGCTGTTGTTCCAGATAGTTTTTCCTAAGGAAAGTTTTACTGACCATAAAAAATGAAATGGTCAATGATAAATTTGATAGAGAAAATTATTAAGAGATTCAATACATATTTTATCATATTAAGATAATAAGTCCATTTGCCCTATCAAAATTTATGTTGAGATTTTAATGTTCAAGAAAAAACGTGAAACTTCTGTTCTAGCATCATTGAATACTTTTATCCTAGCTCTTAGACAACTGGTACTTCATTAGGCAGAACTGCTTGCTATTCTTTTTTAATTCTTTTAATCACCTGATACAAAAACAATAATCCCACAACAAAATAACCCAAAATAAAACAAAACCTTCCCACAAAATCTTTTTAACCTTTAATAACCACAAATAGTTCCTAGGTCAGTAAACACAAACCAGACCCAACAATTACATTCACATTTGAGGGAAAGATATGAATCTATGTTTTCTCTTGCTATGAATTGAATAGTGCATCAAATGCAATTCAAACAATATGTTGATGAAATAGGTTTCTCAAAAAAGATTGTTTTTGGCTTTTTGACTGAAAAGAATGACATGCTGTAAAACAAATCAATCAGACATTTTGGTTGGTTATTAGAATTGGCTTTGATATCACACAATTTATTTTTTAATAGATTCATCACTTCTTTGTTAGTAGAAAAGTAATTACCTGTTTTCGTGCAACTCTTCAAGGGTTATATTTACCTAGGAAGATAAAAAAATATTTTTAATACTTAAATGTAGTAATTTCATTCTTAAGTTATTTATTTATTTGGTAAAGTTCATACGCACAATACTAAGATTTACTGGGGAGAAGATAATAGTACAATTTTATCTATAGTTTTCCAGCTGTACTAGTTTAATTTTCAAGATAAAACTGGTTTCAGTATTTTAATTAAATTGTTTTTCTTTAGTATTGCATCTTAGAAAATAATGTATAACAAGGCAGACATAAGCCTCAAGCAAACAAAAATCTGTATGTAGGGGAGACACATGCAGATGAAAAAATTTTTTGTTGTATGAATACAAAAAATCAATTTTGATCAACAATTACTTTTGCTAAAGTAAATTTTCATGGTTTAAGTTAGTAAGTGTAAATTAGGTTTACTTCAATGAAATTCCATTTTCTGTTTGGATTCAATTCTTGAAGAGCACAATAACCAGTAAGTCGATCAGGAACAGAAAATAAAGATGTTTTTTTTTCATCTGTTTGTAGGTAAGAGCTAAAAATTTCAAAAGAGCATTTAAAAAAAATAAAATAATTAAATGTTACTTTTACAAACAAAAAAAATAATTGGATTTAAATTATTGATAGCAAGATTTTGTTCTGAATTTTCAAATCTAATTAAAAACCTTTGAAATGTTTCAACCACTTGCTAATAATATTCTTTTTATCACACGGTTCTCCCAGATGCAGAAACAACATCTGTCTTTTTGGTAAGACTAATCTATACATATGCATCACCCATCTCTTGGTAAAAGTTTACATGTGCGTACATATACATCATCTGATCGCAAGTGGTTAAAACAAGAATGGAAAAAAAAACCCAAAAAGAATGGATTTCACTTAAAGCCTAATTTGTGTTAAATAGGGGCAAAAATAATTTTTGAAGACTTAATTACAAAATCAGTTTCATCTAGTAGAATTGATTAAGAGCCCTCTTGAAACTCAATAGATCTGTTTCAAATAGTAACAATTGTAGGCTTTGTACTTTCATGACACTTAAGGTTTGACTATTAGATATTTCTCCTTTTCACCTTATTCTTAATTGCCTTGAGGAATTTAATTTTTATTCAGATGTATGCTTAGAAATACTTAATTTAAAAAGCTGAGTATAATATTCTGATAAAAATAATCAATTATCAGCTAATTATCTAACCAAAAACTTAAATTATTTATACCTTTTTAATTGTTTGGGATTTTTTGTGTTGGCAGCAAAGGCTACATTCAGTAAATCGATTGGTTCTTCAATAGGAACAAATCTGTTAAGAAAAATAAAAGAATAAAATCATTGGAGCAAAATTGAATCACTTGCTTTGTTAAGAAGCCAAGGAAATAAAATTATCCACTTCTATCATAATATTAACTAGTTGTCACTTGATCAACAAGAAAGTGAATAAGAAATCATGGAGTGGCTCCCAGGGATTTTAAAGGTTCTTTTTTTAACAATTTAGCCATTATAGCTAGTGTGATAAATGTATTGTCATTAAAGTGACAATCTGCTTTACTATAAAAATCAGTATGATAAGTTTATTTTAATAATAATAAATTTCAAGACATAATATACTTCTATTCTAATTCTCTAGACTTAGGGTGGGGAGAAAATGAATGCCAATACTATCCTGAACATTATACCATTTTCTCCCTAGCACTGATGTTGCACATTTTTGGAATTTGATAACAACAAAAGCTTTAATAGAACCACCTTTGATGCCAGTCAATATCGTCAAAGAAAATAAAAAGCTGAAGTGTAATTGGTCAGATTTTTAAAAAATAAATCTGGCCAAATTTCAGCATTAGATTTGCGAATTAATATTGAAATAATGAATTAATTAATGCAATCAAATTTCACTTAGGTAAAGTTAAGGAAAAATTACTTATAATTATAAAATTATTATAAAAAAATTGTGTATAAACACAATTTTTTTCCAAAATTATGTCCATCCCTTTTATAGGACATTAAAAGTAATTGTGTTCAGTTATAACATCATTTAAAAGGGCAATAAAGTTATGTGAAGAAATTAAGATGCAAATATTTTTCACTACAACTGAATTACATTATGGATCTTTATATTGAACAGATGCATCTTGTATTATCAATTGATTATGCCAGCAAAAACATAAAAGAATTAAAAAAAATATACATTTACTCACCTGTCAGCTAATGCTGCAATGACTGTGGCATCCAGACCCCCAGAAAACAAGATAGCCACGCTAGCATTTCCATGAATGGTTTCTTGTGAACAAATAGGATTACTTTTATCCAATCTTTCTGGTATTGATGATGGATTAACATTCAATTTTTCTTTAGAGGCTTCGGTATATTTGTGATCTTCAGAACTTGAAAAATTTGAAATTGATTTTTCAGGAGAATCTTGGTTTAATTTGCAACTGTATGCATGGAAAGAGCTGCTTTGTCGAGTGCAGAAAGTGTTCTCATTTGAAAGATAACATTTGTTCTGGTTTAATACACGATTACAAACAGACTCACCTAAAATGTCAATCAGTTTCTCAGCTTCTTGCCGAAGCCTAGAATTTGATTCCCACACAGAACGCAGATATCTAGCATCTACAGTGTCTGTCTGTGGAAGACTGTAATTTTCAGGAGGGAGTTCTTTACAAATTAAAGGAAGAAATGAATGAGGTGTAAATGATGATAAGTTTAATGATATACAAGAACAATGGGAAAGAATCTGTTGTATTTTTAATTCAAGATCTTCCTTGATGTACTCCCCTGTAGGAGGCCAAACAGAGTTAAGCCATGGATAGAGAGTCAGCTGGCCAGACCAATGCTCAGTAGTTTGAGAATCAGATTCTAAGCAAAAGATTCCTAAAGATGGTAATTCCTCAAAATCCTGCATGAAAAGAAAGGAAAACTATAAAACCTAAAGATATTTTTTTTAAAGAGAAGAGAATTCAAAACTACATGTAAAATCAAGAGAGTCATTTGAAGGAGTGATAAATCATTAGAGATAAAAACGATTACCCTTTAAAATGTTATTTACTCCTCTAGCTATGGATTATTTTTAATAGCCCAATATTGCTTCCATTTTTATTTGTTTATTTGTATGTATTGTGTCACGCACTAAAAACATTTTATTTATTTATTTGTTTTTTTGCCATATCAACAATTTTAAAATGTTAATTGTAATTATTATCTTTATTTCATAATCTAATACAAATTAACTAGGCTTTTTATTATTTTACTAATACTTTTATGCCATCATTTTTAACGACATGGGCATCCTAATTCAGAATTAAAACAAGCCCTACACATTGAACTTCCAACTCAATTAAGGTGAGGTCTGTGATAGAGTATGTATATGGAGAACAGGCCACATCAACCACAGAACTTCTCATTTAAGATCGCAACCAAAGAGAGGAAGCATACACACTAGAGCAGAATCTATCAGGATCTTTGGAAAGGTCTGCAAAACTGGCAAAGACTTTGGAACCACAAGCAGACTATTTGCAAGGAGCCTTGCTGTAGAGTTATACACCTACTAAGAAGTGGCAGTCACCATATATATATATAGTTTTGTATCACCCTATTGTTTTTGTTATTTTTACTTTTAAATCTTCCATCAATGACTGTTGAATTAAAATTAACTTATTCATACAGATCACAATTTTATGACTATAAATCGGGAGTTTATTTTCCTTTTGTTAATAAAAATGCCCACTGGAGAATAGTAAAAGTTGCATATAGGTTTATAAATGTGCTTGTTATTTTTATCACATAAATTTATGCATGCACATATATATATATATATATATATATATATATAACACATATCTTTTTATATTTTCTTTCATTAAAATGTATCTGCTTATTATTACATATATTTATACAATACTAGCAATATTGCCCAACTTAGCTCTGGATTATGTTTGACTCCTCACCAGCTATTTTTCAGACTAAAAACGAAATCAAATTTATTCCACAGGTCCGAATACATCACATATCAAGTTTCAAGTCCCTAGACCAAAAATTAGCTGTTTGGGGGTCTGTAGTTATGGATCTTTTGAACAATTCTTTCAATGTTAGACTGTCCAAAATTTTGTTTAAATTGAACCATTCCTTCTAGAAGATGGTTTTTTGATTATTGATACTTATCGGGAGTATTCTGAATCAACACTTATCTAAGAAGACTCCCAGACACATAAAGTACAACTGTGTGAATTTTCAAGAAAATCAGCTCAGCTGTTTTGTAGTCCATAGGGAACGACACACAGACAGACAAAGTTCTATTTAAATATAAGTTTACATTAGATTAAGTCAGATTATTAAAAATATCAGACAAACCTGTTCTAAATTATTTCTTAAATAATTTACACTAAGAACTTTTCTATACACTTTTCTGCAACATTTTAGTAGAAAAAAGTAATTTATTCATTGTACATCTGAATGCCCTAGTTTTTAATCACAAATAACTAGTGATGGGACGATTCCTTGGAATCGTTAATCGTGTATTTTGGGGGGAATAGGAATCGCATTGTTAAATAAATACCTTAGATTTATGATTCTTTCATTACGATTCTC
>JAYKTE010014907.1:0-15845 GCA_036873565.1 Xipholeptos notoides
AAGCGCGTATGCTATAGGGAGCTCGAATGGATAAATCAGAAGCCACGGAAACAATAGAAAGATGTCATCAAAGGCAACCTGAACATAGGGGTAGCAAATTGAGAGTCGATACAATGGATCGAAAATCGTGAAGACAAAACTTATACGGTGGATATCACTGGATGTCAGAACTTTGAAGAAAGGCGAATAATCGAGCACGCCGCGCCGCTCTTAAGCGAGCATTACCTAAACGAGACGTAGCGGGTTTTGATTTTGAGACTAAATATTAATGCGGAATCTGCAGTGTTTGCCTATCCAAAGCAGGTCTTACGAGCCACAGAGCTCTCACAGGGATGCAGTCGGATGGACGGGAGAGGTAGGAGAGCAGTTGGGTGGACGGGAGAGCAGCCAGGGGTGGACGGGAGGGCAGCCAGAGTGGGCCTTTCCTGCCCTGTGTGCACCAGAAAAGGCTTATCCTGCACGGTTTGCGGAATTGCAGCAAACTATGTAAAATATGGTATGTGGGGTGTGGACTGTGGAACCATATGCAAACTTAATCGCATTTGGACGTGTTGTGTGAGGGTTGGTGTTCTTCTGTAAATAAATTCTGCTGTGCTGCTGCACCAATGAGTGCACCATATTATATAAGATGATTATTTTTTTTATTCTACTTTTTTGCTTTTCAGTTTCGGTGTTACTGTTTTTTGGGGTGTTTGTTTAATGGCTTCCCCCACCCTCTCTTCTCTCTTAACGTAAATATGTTTCCTTTTAAATACAGTTCTTATTTATAATCTTACCTTTTGTTCCAATGAAAATTCTAACAGAAAAAAATCTGTAGAGAAAAAAAAGCAATAAAATAAAATTTTAAAAATCCTTCCAAGAAAATCTGTTCAAAACTTCGAGTAAAAATTAATGGAAATAACGATTTTTTAAAAGAAAACAACACGTGCTTTTGTTTTTAAATTTAATGTAAACACTAGAAAAATTAGCTTTGAGTTATCTCCCCTGAACTTAAGGAAATTTTTAATTTCTTTTACGGAAATCACATAATGAATACACTATATCTATCTTACCTATACATCTATCTATCTATATCTCTCTATCCCAGTCTAGTTACTAGATAGATCTATGTATCCCTCTATCTCAATCTATTTACAAGATCTCTATTTCAATGTCTCAGTCTATGTATCTATTTCACTCACACTGGTCAATAAAACTGATGTAGTCCAACAACTTGTCTAAAAGTTGATACAAAGCAAAGAAAGAATACACTTCAATTTGTTTGGTTGTGTGTTTAGAAAAGATAAACATTAAACAAATAATAAAGAAAATACATTCTCTGTTTGGATAAAAGGTAATGAAAAAAGGGCAAATGTAGTCCTCAACGCCAACTTTACACTACTCATCTTTCAATTTCAAATGTGGATTTTTAGGGATATTCGGGTCTGTTTTAAACGAATATCACATTTAAAATTGTCGCTGACAAATAGATTTCTTGGTATTAAGATTTTTAATAGCCACTTTTACTAATGGTGGCTTCTATTTTTATTGTTTGTTTTAAATAGCCATAATATCAACTTTAACCCTAATCTCAACCCTAAGCAGACCTACCCCTATGAATCAACATTTGAAAGGTGAGTGTAAAGTTGGACAAGCTGGCATTTGGGAACTACATTCACCGAAAAAGGTTAATGTAATAAATACATGAATATAGAAATTAATAATAATTTTTTTTTCTTTTTAATGTTTTGTTTCGTTTTTCTATTAGATCAGAATAATATGCTGGATATTTACTTCTTAAGTAAAATTTTTGTTCTCTTTCCAGCAAATTTTGGTGAGAAAAGTTTTATATCTGTTTCTTTTGAAAAAAAAGTATTTTAATGCTGATTATGGAAATCACTTTTGTTTTTATCTATTTTCAATATTTTATTAGAAATTTTATTTTGAAAACTGGACCATTTTGTTTCCGGCTTTTTAAAAATAGTATTTTTAATGCTGATTATAGAAATAGCTTTTTTTTATAACAAATATTTTATAAGAAATTTTATTTCAAAGAAAACATTTTTACTATTCTATATTTGACAAAAATAAGATGACACCTTTTATCCTATTTCTAGTGGAATGTTGCAGATTTATTGGTATTTCTTATCTTGACATTTGCATAGAAAAAGGAACTCAGAAAAGGTGTGAACCCAAAACCAACATATCAATACCTTTTGCAATGGCTGGGGCTTAAGAGACCAAATAGGTCAGTGGGTCTACTTATTTCTAGCAAAGAACAGTCAAGAAATATTGAGACTAGTAATATCCAACGGCCTTGCTGGAGTGCCAGGTGTTGTTTTGATGCTCCTTTTGCACCATTTTTTTTTAATTCCAAACTTTTTTGTAATTTAAAGTTTATATTCTTTTTAACTAAAAAAGTAATCTGCCTTCATCCTTCAAATGTATCACATAGTAATTTTGATCTGTGTTTTTTGTAATTTCTAATATTGACCTCTTAGCAGCAATTTTTCCAGCTAAAAACAAATTAAAGTTTTTCCCAGGTCTGAATATCCCATATATTTAATTTCAAGTCTCTAGACCAAATATTCGTTTTAAAAGCAATGACTTCTATTTTTTTTTATATATGTGGGTCATTCCAAAAGTAATGCCTCCATTTTTTTTATATAAACTGAGCTTCTTCCTAAACTAATGCCTTCTAATTTTTTATTCTGCATGAATGGACCAGAAGAGCTGCAAATTATATTGTTATGATGACTGAACTTATGTATTCATCACCTGAAAGCTTCATCTCTGTTGTATTGCAAATATTGATGGTGAGAGACTCTAAGAAAGCAACACCTGTCATAGATGTGCATCAGAAGCAGAGACATGAAATTGAATTCCACCATGCAGAAAAAATTGAATTGATCTAGATCTACCAACACCTGTTGAACATTTATGAAGCCAATGCAGTTGATGTTGGCACAGATAAATGATCTTTTGCTTTGTAGGAATTATCTGAAATCAATTTATCTAAGTCTGATAACACTAAACAATCACTAATGATATTTGTGTAAGAGATGAATTGTTATAACAGTAGAAGAAATTCTAATTAGGTTTCTTTGTTTATTGGTATATAAAATTCCTCGTAGGATATCTAATGCTGGATCTTTTGCTTTGTTAGAATAATCTGAAAGCAATTTATTTAAGCCTGATAACACTAGACAAACACTAATAATATTTGTGTAATAGATGAATTGTTATAACAGTCAAAGAAATTCTAATTTGTTTATTGATATATAATATTCCTTTTAGGATATTTAATGCTGGATCTTTTACTTAATAAGAATTATCTGAAATTCAATTTAATCATAGACAAAATTTTTTAGTGGTAACAAACAAAATACGTAAATGCATATCACACACAAGCCATTTTTAGAGTTGATTGATTTTATTAAGATTCCATTAATGTTAATGAGTGCAGGATGTGATTTGAGGATCCTGTAGCTACAAAAATAAAGCCATTTTTAGAGTTGGTTTAGTTTTATTAGATTGCATTATTGATAATGAGTGCAGGATAAATGTCCAGGAACCTATGTTGTTTTGAATGGCTAGGAGTCTGGGTGATCTTGAAACTGCAAATTAATTGATGTTTTAAATATCTTTTTTGTTTTAAAAGACATTTCAATTTTTTGATACTTCATTTTTCATCAAAAAAATGTTTGTAACATAATTGAGTTTTTATTTAAAACATAAGATTCATTCATAAACAACAAACAAATATTGTAATAGACAAGACGGAATCCTTATTTTTCATGAACCAGTAAAAAGCCTGTTCAAATAAATACTTTGTGTGTGCATGTATCTGCATGCGTGCGTGCATATCTGAGTATATACCTCTCTGTGAATATCTGTGACTATGCATGTCTCTCTAATGTTTCTGTGTATGCATGTCTCTGTGTGTATATGAGTGTTTTTGTGTGTGTCTCCATATGGGAGTCTGTTTCTTTCTCTGTATATGTGCAGGTCTCAGAGTGCTTGTGTATATCAGTGTGTGTTAATGTTTTTGAGTGTGCATGTGTGTGTCTTAGGGCGAGAGATTTTTACAAGTGAATAGTAAACAATGTTCTTTGGTTAATCGCACATTTGTTACACAATTTTAAATTTATTTCACTGAACAAATAAAAAATATAAAATCAATTTTGACTTTTTTTTCTTCCTCCTCCTCCTCCTCATCATCAACAACAATTTCCAGGTAACTTTAAAGAAAAAAAAAACCATCACCGGGCCTGACAGGTAAACCAATGCATGTAGTTCTACTGTCTAGACTTTAACAAATTGACTTTGAATCAAAATCTTTTTTTTTTTTGGCTCGGCATTAAATGACCTAAAATGGTTGATATGCCGTAAAACACAAAAAAAAAAATCATTTTTATGGAGAACATTTCTAGAATTTTCTTTCAAATGAAACTGGCACAAAACATCTCTTATCCTGAGACTTGCTTCAAGCTTTAATTCAAAATCCTTTGGACTTCAAATATTTGCTTTTTTTCAAAGATTCTGGAAAGCAAAATAATCATTGACTCTTCTTATTCCATAGTTTAAACAGTTTCTTTCAAAAAATTCTTAAGTCTGATATTTTAAAATATCATAAACCAACAAAAAGTATCTCTTTTTCCTTTGAGATGAGGCTTCATAATTAGAGTATTAATTTTTTGCGGACTTTTATCCTCATCTTCATAGTTGTTGTTTTTCACCACATCTTGGCCAACTCAATGGTTAATCATCTGAAGAAGGCCAGAGGATGTGTGGTGAAAAACAACTATGAAGATGAGGATAAAAGATTTTTGTTAATATAGCTTTTTTGAATGACACCAGATGTATCATTTAATCCATAGATGGAGAACATGCCTTTCCCAAAGGTATCAGTCCGAATGTAAATAACTGGGATTTGTTTGCTTATTTAATTTGTTTTACAACATATCAATCTTTTTGGTCATTAAATGCTGAAAATAATCATTTTTGATAGACATTCTTCTGTCCACACAGTTTGAATAACACAATATGCACTATTTAATCCATAGCTGGAGGAAATGTGGGGATGCAGACTTTTCCCAAGGGTATCAGTTTGTATGTGATCAACTTGGAATTATATTACCATACTACGATTCTAAAGTCAGATTGCTTATCCACTGTCAGTAGTGGACTTTCCCATTTTTTAAATATTGAATGATGTTTATTGTATAAAAGTATGCACTTAACTTTTAAATTTTTTTTCAAACTAACAGTATTAACTAAATTCTGAAACCCAAGAATAGAATTCTAAAAAATGGGTTAAAGTTTCTCTTTCATACCTTCACTAAAAAAATATTTTTCCTTGGAAAAAGAACAAGCAATCATTTAAATCAATACTTTATATATTGGAGGCATCTTTCCCCAACCAAGATTAGCCATTTCATAAGATAAAGAGAGGGGGCTAATATCACGATATGAGAGTAAAAATCAAACATCAGTTCCTTTCTCTTTACCTGTTTTTTTTTTATCTTGACTTGACATGCATTGCAATGATGATACAAGCTTGTTAGGCTAACCTAGTTTTAATTTATTGTAATATAATAAATTAATAAAGTACTTAAGCTAATGTCTGAGTTTATTACTGATTTGTTTTGCCAGCTGATGTCTGCTCTACTGGACTAGATAACCAAACCAGCCATGTGCATTAAGAGACACACCTGTGGGACACACACAACAACTAAGAAGTCTCACAGACAGTATACAGCAATATATTAAACCTATCATAGTAGCAAGAAATGATATCAAAAACATTCTCATTTTGTGCAAAAGAAATTCTCTTATACATATATGATGGACTATACCATTGATTTCGACATATGAGTGTCATCAAACCAACTATGGCTGTCAGACTACTACACAAAGATTTGTTATAGTGGTGAATATATATATATGTGTGTGTGTGTGTATATATATATATATATATAGAGAGAGAGAAAGTTAACAAGCATAGACACCAAGTCAAAGACCTTTGGTGACTGTGAGTTTCTGAAGAATAGAGTTCAACAACCCTTTTTTGATGCTAGGAGACATATTCACTCCAGGAACCGTTGACCACGTTTTTATTTTCATCATAATTTAAATTTTAAATTATTGTTAACAATTTTTTCTATTTATTCTGTTTATTTCTATGTTTATTTTTATCCTTTTTTACTGTGTAAAATACACTGCTGATTGCATAGGCGATAATTTGACAGTTACCATAGGCTGTTGACTCTGTGTCTACACTTATCAGCTACTCACACTCTATCACTGATACTAAGCACTTTACTTTAGCTATACATATAGGCAATATTTTCTCTAGATTAATACATATATACATATTCAAATAGGTTTGATTAAAAAGAACAGAGATCTCCTGTCTACTTATTTTTTATTTAGTTTTTCCAATTTCTTGATAAGTGTCTTTATATCAGGTTTAAATGAATTCAAATATATACTGTAATCTCTAGTACTTTTGTATTTGTCTGAGTCCAACTTTGGAGATGGACATATAATTTTTTGTTAAAAATTACAAGGATTTACAGCATATATTTCAGTTCATTTGAAACAGATGTAAAAACATTTATCAGACAATTTGAAAAAAAAAATTAAAAAAAGAAGTAGACAGATCTCTGTCCTTTTTAATCAAACCTGTTTGAATTAAAAAATGCTGCCTAAATATACACACACAAACATATATATATTGTTGCAATACTTGTATAATCTATTTACTTTTCTAATTTAACAGATTTATGTATAAAACAATTATACCATAATATCTAAATATATGATATCCAAATAAATATAAATTAAAGTTTAAAACAAATGAAATTCAGTTTTAGGGAATATTTGAGATGAAGTTTGATCATTTGTATTTTTATTATGCAAAATCTGCACACTGATGATTTTTTGTGCTGTCAATTATCGTGTGTTTACCTATGAATTTTCTTTAAACAGAAAGTCTGCGTTCTTTAATATTTGTTTAAACATTCATAACATAAGGATAATGCTAAAAAGAGATTCCTCATTTGAGAACAAAAGAGCTTGCTTGGATTCCATGTTTTTAGAACTTAGCATGTAATTCACGTTATGATTGTTTTAAAAAAAACGAAAAATGCAGACTTTTTTTTAAGATTTTCAAAATTGAACATTATTTTTTTTTTCAAATTTGATTAAAAACACTATGATAGACAACTAAAAATCCCCATTAACTATGGACAAAAAATAAAATGAAGAAGTCTAAAGGATTAATTATCTGAAAGATTGTAAATTTAACAAATATAAAGATTAGGACTGTAGTCTGCATAATTAATATAGAAATTAAATTCTAAAAGCAATAAATAAAAAAATTTAAAAGCAAGGAATAAAATATCTAAGTATTTATTTACTTAGTTTTTTCACTATCCAAACATCCCTACTGTCTAATGGAATCTGAGACTTAAATGCCGAAAGTGTTGTTTTAACTCTGATTCAAGATTAACTTCATCTGAACTAAGATCAATCATTAAATTAATTATACATTTAATTAATCATCGAAACTTCTCTTTTGGTAATATATTTAGTGAATATCTAAAAAGTATCACATATATTATGTTTCCATTTTCTTTTAGACTCTATATCTCTCGGGGAGGATGTAGGGGTCATTTGGGCCCAACATACAGTGCATCTTGTGCAAGTGAACTCATTGTCACTCATTCTTTTCTCCAGGAATGTCATTAGTTGAACAAGGTTAGTAGAATTAGTTTAACCTATCTTTGCAAGCACTTATTTATCAAATTCAGACTCTTGTGATCATGAAAGGTTATAATAGCCTAAAATATAGTTTTCTTCAGCTCTCTTGACCACTAGATTGATTTAACATATCATCTTATATGAGTATACATTGGAGCAGGCCATTTTCATTATTGGGTTATGATGCAATATTTAAGGTCTATTGGCTGAGAGTATGTTTGTAAAGAATTAGAAGATTCTATTTATAGCCAGAGATGAAAGCAATGGACCAATCAGTAAACAAAATTAACATAAAATGTATTATTTAATTCCCCCTGACTTAGCTAGAATTCCCAGTTATTTTTCTTATGGCTTTATTGGAAGGGTGTGGCTTTCTGCTCTTAATTATAATAACTTCTACTAAAACTTTTTTTACCTTGGACTATTTTACCCACCTAAAACTGATAGTCACAATTTGAACTAATTTTTAATTTTCTATTATAAAGAGTTTTTGCTTTTTATAATTTCTCAACTAGGATCATTTTTGTCTCAAACAATTTCAATTAAAAAGACTTTTTGCTTTTTATAATTTTCTACTAGAATCAATTTTGGCCCAAACATAAATGGTTACCCTACATTCAACAGCTTGGTATTCTTTATATAGTCATGTGTTTAAGAAGGCTGGAAAAATGTACAATACTACCAGAAATTCATAATAAATGAAAATGATACATTGTATTCAAACTATCAATGATTGAGAACTAGTGTTTAAAAGACCTTGAGAACTGTATAGAATCATAGGTTATAAGAACTTTTCATACCGACAAAAGTCCAACTTTAATAGATAAATTCTCGCGGAGCGATGAGAGTGTTGTAGGATTCATACCTTCCCAAAATTCAAAAGTGAATACCATGGATGGGCCAGAACTTGAACCTGGCCTGCCAATTTAACTGGTCATGCTGGTAGCCATTGTGGCACACTGCAAAAACTCTGTAAAGCTAACACCCCATGAAATCATCTTTTGGTGTAAGGATGGCAATATTACTTGCCATTTGAGCCATCAACACCCGATAAGCTGACTGGTTGAGCGTACCCCAAAGGAAAGATAGATGGGAATGAACATCACTATCATTCTCAATGTGTTCTTCTGGTGGAACTTCCAATAAAAATATCATGGCAATGTTTTTGTAAACAGGCTCTAAGTCATCACAAAACTGATGGAATACAATCAGCGTCTCGGGGTGAATATCTTCAAGCCCACTGATAATAACAGTTCGTTGGCCATCATCAACAATTGCTCGTATCTGTTCATCAATCTTCCATTTCTGTCCATCCGATTTGAATCGTCCTAAACTGGAAATGTCAATGACAGCATGAGAAGGGTCTTCTGGGTTCTTGCCACCTAGGAGTCTGTTAAGAGTCTGGGCCATGTGCTGAGCAAGGCACAATGCCATCTGGTAGTTCCCCGAAGGAATCACAACCATAACAACTGCTGGAGATTCAGGGTTTTCTGTGCTCAGTACAATACGGACACTAGATAGAATAGTTTTCCAAAACAGGTCTGTTTGGTTGTCATACAAGTGTTTAATCTGCCGGATTTCCCCTACATAATCAGCAAACAGGTCAACAGGAGCAAGTATCGATCCCTTGGAAGGCTGTAGGTAGAATCTCAGGCCTGTGAAGAGGCAGACAATCATACAAAAAGCAAAGAGAAGGCCAAGCAAGATAGGAAGACTCGGTTCTTCCCCTTTTTCAATTTTTGTCTTCTTTTTGAAATGAGAAATTGTGGAAATCTTTGCTTGGGATTCATTTGTATCCTTTTTACGTCTTTTTGGGGGTGAATTTGGGGCCATTTTTGTATGTAGGTGTGTGAAATCTGCTTTAGATCCAACTTTTGTCAGATTTATTCTGCAGAACTCATTTTTGGGAAAGAGCTTGATTACTGTTTACTATTTAGACATGAAACAATAGCAGACAATGAGACTTAAAACAAAAAACAGGAATTTTAAAAAGTAAGGATTTTTTTCAAGCCTTATTTGGGCTTCATCTATGATTTAGTCTCCTCATAGATAGATTAATGAAGATATGCATAAAAAAGGGTCTTTTTTAGAGAAATCCGGGTTTCAGATCTACAAAAAAGATTTTACAGGCAGCAATTCACATAGTGTTTTTAGTTCACAGAGAGAAACAAAGGTTTATTAATTGATAATCTAAATCCCCTGGATTAATGTCAAAATATTAATTTCATTCAAATACAATAATAGTTATGAATTCAAGTAATATTTGATGAAAAGCTGGAATGTTAAAAACTGCACAGAAAATAATCAAATCAAGTTCAGCAATATTTTGTATTTCTTTTCTTTTTTTTTTGCTATAGTCAATTTTAAATTTCTATCATGGGAGATAACTTCAATGCTTTATTCACCATTGTTGTCTGTCTAGAGTAATCAAATCAAACCGAGTTACTTAGACTTGAAAAACTAAAATCTTGTGGGTATATTATTTCTTTTCTTCTTTTTTTAAATTCTTTATGCAGCAGAGTTTAGTCGATCCACTTTATGAATTTTAATTCTCCATGAATCAAATCAAAGTTACAAGTTTTAGTTTGATCCAAGAAAAATTGAATAAAAATCAGGAAACTCAAAAGATTTATGAAGCATCAAATCAGTTTTGGTCCAAAAAGCTGATATGGCAAAAAAAAAAAACACAATTTCTTCTATTCTGTTGTCTTTTGAACATTTGTTCCTAAGATTTCCTGCCAGATCTGAAAAGAAAAATTAGATTCCTTTTAGCTTTTATTCAAGCATTCCCAGAATTGGGGATTTTATGGAGAAAAATGTCATGAAAATATTCATAATCAAATTGGATTTTTAAAGTTTACTATTTTAAAAATATCAATTTAAAACATAAATTGGTTAAAGTATAGAATAGTGGCTATTTTCTGACTTTTTGATAACAACACAAAATTTTTGCCTTTCAAAATTGTCCATCTGGAAAATGAAATGACCCATACTAAAAGAATGCCACAAGATGCACTAAAAATAAGAAACAAAAAGTAAGATGTCAATTATTATTCATATATCTTTCTTTATTTCTTTCTTACCCTCTATTCAAGAGACTATAATGGATACCACAAAGGTACTAGAAATAATAAACAAGAACAATAAGTCAATTGCTATTTATACATCTTCTTAAATTATTCTTTTTTTGTTCCTCTATTTAAGAGACTATAATGGATAGCACAAAGCACTAGAAATAATAATGTTAATCCATAAATTGGATATTAAAATTTTGGCTAGTGTTGTCCCAAAACCTGACCAATTACAATTTAGCTGAAGATTTACTACAACAATATTCATTCCCATCAATGATGGTTTTATTAAAGATTATAGTGTCTAAATTAAATTCTCACAAATGTGTAACATCTGGGCTTGGGAAAAAGTAATATGATGTTCAGTGGAGTATTGGCAGTTGCTTGCCTACTTTTTTCTTTTACCATAATTGTAGGTCACAGAATGAAAAATCTAAAGTGATATAGTCCTGCAGCCTTATAGTAGGATATTCAAGGGGATATTGGCATTGGTTTGCCTATTTTTTTTCTTCTACCCGATGTGTAGATCACAGAATGAAAAATCCCATTCTGGAAGATCCCTTAAGTAGTTTCATCTAAAGTTTAATTAAAATCAAATGAAAGGAAAAGTATAAGTAAGTCTGCATGTATGCACACAGCAAGCCTGCTGTAGTCACTTACAAGTGTGGTGTGTGTTGAGCATAGGTGAGAGGAGAGAGAGATATGTATTTTGCATATAAAATTTGAATAAAATATTACAAATATGAACAAAAGTATAAATTTTAGAGTGTAAGAAAAAATTATTAAAAATTATTTAAAATAATTGATTCACTATTATTAACTGACTCAAAGGAACCAAATGAAACCCACTTACTTAGACTTAAAAACCAATACTTAGTGCGTGTTTTCTTTCCTTTTTTTCTTTTTCTTTGTGCAGCAGAGTTTAGTTGATTCAGTTTGAGAATCTTAATTCTCTATGAACCAAATCAAATCTACAAGTTGTGGTTTGATCCTAGAACAATTTAATAAATTATTCATTAAAATTAAAATTTTAATTTAATGCCTCAAAGTAGTAATCGGTTCCCAACCTCCAGGTCATGTGTGCAATTACTGATGTGGTAGGCCATGGTCTCTTCTCTTCTGATAGTCAGATGGGCATAATAAACATTACCATAGACAATAATGAGAAAGCAACAAACAAACAAATAATATTTTTTGTATGAAAATATTTTCATATTTTTTATTCTGAAAACAATAAAGAATGTTAAAATGATATGTTTGTTTACATTTTTTTATTAGCTGGTTAAATTTCAAGTTTATACCGTGTCTTTATTAAAAGGCTGTAGGATAGGTTTGTTTATATTTTTTATTAACTGGTTATATTCTACGGTCATACCTCATCTTTGTTAAAAGGCTGTAGGATGTGTTTATGTTTTTTATTAACTAGTTATATTTTAAGGTTATACTTCATCTTCATTAAAAGGCTGTAGGATGCGTTCATGTTTTTTATTAACTGATTATATTTCAAAGTTAAACTTCATCTTTGTTAAAAGGCTATAGGATGGGTTTGTTTATGTTTTTTATTAACTGGTTATATTTCAAGGTTTTACTTCATCTTCAGGCTGGAACTTATACATAAAATATTTTTTCACAAGAAACAATGATGTTTCAGAAGAACTATATTTTATAATCATATTTCTATTACTAGGAAGTTCTTATTACAAGGAAACAGAATAAGATTATGTTGGGCAATGCTGGCTAGCTAAGCCTTTTTTCTACTCATTATCTCACATCATCTTCTAAGCTTAAATCAACTTTTCTTCCTACTGAACTGAAAAATTTTTTTTTTTTTTTTAATTATAACAATTAATTAATTCACTTCACTATTTACATTTTTATTATCCTATTTGAAATTCCTAAAAATCACATTTAATTTTATTCCAAACAAATATCTGTACATTTATATAAGTGAGAAGGTGTGTGCATGTGTGGAACAGTCTCTACCAAACTAGTCTGCCAATTTTTGGTCTACAGACTTGAAATTTCATATAAGGGCATTCAGACCTTGGGAAAACTTTTAGAAATTTAACCCCTAAAGTGTCAAAGTTGTAAGATTTAACCATTGCGGTCTCTACAAAACTACTCTGCCAATTTTAGGCCTCAAGACTTGAAATTTGATATATGCAGATTTTCAAGTCTGGAGAACACTTTTTAATTGGTTTTGAGCCAGAAAAATAGCAACTAAGGGATCAAAATTTGGAATTGCAAAAACGCATGTATCAAAATGAATACAAAAGTGAGCACTGAATTATTCAGAACAGTGAAATTTGCATAGCACAATGATTCAGACCACTGAAATTTGCATATATCCAGAATTCTTTTCCTATATAATAAGCTTTCTTAACTACCTTAGTTGCAAGTCACAGCGCCTGGACAAAGCCAGGTAATACTTCTAGTATTGAATAAACTAGCATGCCCATGCCATAAAAAATGACGTCAGAGCATTGAGACTAATAATATTTGCATAACACAATGGAAAACTACATTTTAAGAATTACAATTTGAACGACATTTGGAAGAGTATTTAGTGCTTTACAAACGTACTGCTTTCCTGTATAATAAGCTTTCTTTAACTATCTTAGTAACAAGGCCAAGCAATACTTCTAGTATTCTATAAACCCACAGGTGAATGCAAACATTCAATAATCAAAAATAGTTTTGTTTAACTGGAATACAAAACCTCAGAAACTCATCATTTTTTGCTTAATTACAGAATTCCAACCTTGAAAACTCTAGCCAATAACTTAACGTATTCTTTTGCAATTTCATTCTAATTTTCATCTATCTATCATACTCACCTGCCCCAATCTTTTAATACACAAATCAGTGACCGGTCAATCCATGGATCAATATTGGTACCCTATGTCACATAAGAAATACTTGAATTATTAATCTGCAATACGTTCTGGTTCATGATGGATTTGTTTAAATGGTGCCTGGATTTTGATATTGAAGGCTCGTTTAAGTAAACAAATTAAATAAAAATTATTTAACTAAATAATAAGATAAACTATAAACATGATAAAAAATGTAGTTCTTTTGAAGCATCATTCATTTTTATGATAAAACGTGAAGAAAGAAAAAGTCCCCACTTGTCAGAGCTTTCTTTCACTCTGTTACTGACTAGTGACTTTCTCTGGAATCATGGTGACAAGTAGAGTGTCCTCATGATGTTCCAGCACCCACCCACCTGCACATACAGCACTTTCACTTTAAATCATGGCAATCATACACACAAAAATCAATGGAATATTTAACAATTAATTACATGTTGGGGAGAGGGTAGGGTACTTTATTTCCAGTTTTTTTTTGGGGGGGTGGCGTTCAAATGAAAAACAAAAACAGAAAAAGGTTTTGAAAAGAAGAAAAAATGGTCAATATTAAAGGTGTTTTTTTTTTCTAGCTATAATTATTAAAAAGAACGAGGGTCATTAATTAATTAATTATAGTGTCTTTGCTGGAAGTGGGAGACAAAATCTTCGCTAAATTAGTGTGTTTATTTGTAAGAGAAGTATGATGGTTGGACTTGACTTATAGTCCTCATTTCTATAATTGTTACCTTTAAAATGTTCGGGACGACTAAATCTTCTTTGGGTGATATCGAGCTTTGAGTACTCCTTGCAATCTGAGTTCCCTAAATTTTAAGCATACAAAAATAATGACAAATAATTACTAAGGCTAACGTAAGGGCAGATAACATTTTTTAATTTATTTAACTTTTACAGAATTTTTTTTCGCACCCACCATTCAACAATATGAATGTCGCAGAAAAGATGTAAATTTAAAAGAAATGTTATCTGCCCTCGCTTTAGCCTTTGTAGAGTCATTATTTTCGTATGCTTAAAATTTAGTGAACTCAGATTGCAAGGAGTTACCCCACGTTCTTTTTGTCCACACGTAGTTTTTTTTTTTAGCTAAGATTAATCAGCCGAAATGTTGTTAAAGTTAACATTAACAAAGATGGGGATTGTTTAGTCCGAATAATGATAAATACAAATTATCTAATCTTATATCGAGGATTTAAAAAACGACAAGCTATATAGAATTTGTTTCACGATCGCCACAAGTTCAGTTTCAGGAGTCAGGACCGTGGGTGACCGATGACAATTCAGACCAAAAAAAATGTCCCTAATTTAAATTCTTTTTCTGTTTTTGAGAGAAAAATTGTTTTGTTTTTGTTGATAAAACAAAAAACGATTTTTTAAAATGAAGAAAAAATCATGCATTAAAAAAGTATATTATTTTTAAAATGGCTATGATGATCAATATTATTGAAATTATTTCTTTTCCTCTCTTTACTAAAATCTTTTTTATTTCCTTGTTTGTTCTGGTGTGATATAAGAAGTAGATAAAATACTTACTACGAATTGAAAGCCACAAAAAATAAGAAGAAATTTACGATTTTATGTCTTTGTCATATTATTTTTTTTTTTTTAGGAGACGAAGACGAAGTTTCCGAATAATTGAAACCGGAAGTTAACTGCTGCTAAAGAATCAGAACTCTCCAGTCTTTTAATATCAGAGTTCGCTCCCTTTAGTAAATTAAGAGGAAGGAACTCTGTTGCCAGGTGAGGCTAAGCAAAGCTGAAAATATTTTCTAGAAATTAGCAAACTGTTTTTAGTAACTGTCCAATTTCTAGTTTCAAGGAAAATAATTTAGTGATGCATAAAAAGAGGGCCAACCAAACATGTTTAAAATGAAAAGTCCCTAAAGCCTAAGGCTTCTACAGTTATTCCAATATAAAAAAACATGCGTTCCCACTCGAAAACTTTGACATTAAGTTTATGCAGTAGTAGAGAGAGCGAGTGTTCAGAACTTCAGTGTCCTTCTTCACACATTTGAAATGCATTTTTTGGTCGACCTATACAATTGAGGCCCCCCTTATAAATTTTTTTTTTTTCAATTTTTTCAGCAGAATATTATCGATTGGACATTAATCTACCAGATTATCAAAAAAATTTGAAAAATAACCATTATTTATTGATTTG
>JAYKTE010015018.1:0-15839 GCA_036873565.1 Xipholeptos notoides
AAATAAATACCTTAGATTTACGATTCTTTCATTACGATTCTCTTGAATTTTTAAGTTAATCGTTAATCAGAATCGTTGATCAATATTTTCCTGGAATCGGAATTGGTATCGGAATTGGACAAAATTTAGCAATCGTCCCAACACTACTAATAATTTTTATGTATTTTCCTTGTTTTAAAAAAGAATTTGGAATTCAAATGTGATATATGCTAAAAAAATATTATTACTTCTTAATCATTTGCAATTTGATTATTAAATTTAAATCCAAAATTCAAGAGAGTGAAGAAATTAACTGAATTATTTTATCTTTCCATGAAATGTAGGTGTAGTTGATTCCAGCATATATTAATTCTAAGTATAATTATAAGTTAATTCATTTAGAGTTTAAATGATAAATTTTGAGAAAACGTTATTCTGAAGCCATCTGTCAAAAAATAAATTGGATTTTGTTCATTATCTATAAGATCAGTTCAAATAAACTTTTTGTTAGTTTCATAATTTTTTGACATGATATTTTACTTTGTAAAATTTTGGTTCCTGAATATGATATAATATATACATTCTGCTTCATGAAAAACTTTCTTTAAATAAAAGTAAAATGGAAATGCATTAGTTTAAATCCCTTTATGTTTTAAGTTTAAAATCAATAGTTCAAGATCATTGTGCAAATTTGTATAATTTCATGATAGAAGTTATATTTCTATGATATATGAATTGCTGATAGATTTTATATAGAATAGTTCATTACTCAACAAATGAATGGCAGAAGTTGAGCAATTCTAAAACCAAGAATTCACATCATTTTTTTAAAATCTCCTAATGAATCATCTGTTCATATAAAAAGTATACTATTAAGATTAGCCAGCCATTCATCCAAAATTTAACAGAAAAATAATCTGAATTTGAAATCATTCCTACAATCAACTTAATCATGTACACTTTTACCACATTGCTCTCAGTCATCTCTTTGAATTTCAAATTTATAGAATTGAAACAACTATTGCCTGGAAGTGTAATGCAATTCATCTAAGAAATATAAAAAATTATTATAGCCCAAACTACTAAAAAATGAATTTCCAAGTATATTAGTTTCTATAAACGAAATAAAAATGGGGTGGTTCAAAGTGAACTAATTGGATTTGTGATTCTAATCCTGTTTTGATGAATTTACATAATGTTCTTCTTAAAGATTGAACATACCATTTCCATTTGTCTACTCTAGCTAAACTCTATATTTTTCCAAACAAGTATATCTTCTTTTTTATAATTATCTTCTATATATTGATATATGTTATTAATACTAGAAGAGAATGATTTGTCAAAGAATTTTAACTTTTAATAAACTTTGCATTTATTCTTAAATTGGCGTTTATATTTGAAATCTCTTTTTTCTGAGATAGAGATATTCATATCAATCATAACTCAATGCAACAGAGAGTTTTTTAGGTTGTTAATTGTTGAGTTTTGTTGTATAAAAAAAGAAAAGAAAAAGTTATTTTCCGGAATCCCAAAGATGAAGCTTGAAAATTTGTGTGTTATGTTTACAATATTTCAGCTGATGAACTCTTCAGCCTTTTTCAGATTATTAAATTTGAGAAAACTGAAGAAACTCAATACTTTCATCCATTGCACTGGAAAATTTTATACACGAAGAAAAAGTTATTTCAAAATGTTTTCAAATATAGATTGGCTTTCTCATAGACCTCATGACAAAAGTATACTTCAAATAATAATCTTTTTCAATGAATATTAACATTAGTATGTGGTAATGTCTTCAGTTCACAACCTATTCCATAGGTATTAATCTTGAAGCAAAACTGCCTATGTCAGTATGATCTATTAATTCACAAGGGTTTTTAGTTTTTGGCTCAAATGAAAATTCTATTTTTGTCAGGGTCATAAAGTACAGGAAAATGTTTTAGCTAAATTGAGATTCTGTAACATGAGGTTCAATTTTTGGTTTTATCTAAAACGATTACAAATCTACCTTATTAAAATTTCCTCACCATTCAAAATATTTTTATGATTGGCTATTTTAGCACATCTATATTCTTTGATTTTTTTAAAGAAATATTTTAGATCAGTCAATCAGTTATTTACTAAAGCATGACATATTTCAAATTTCAAATTCAGGGTTTCATATTTGGGTGGCATCCTGATAACTGAATTATCATTACAAAAGTTGGAAGATGTTTTATTCCCTTTTTTACAGAACAAGGTATAAGGAACATTATCTTTTTTCAGCATGGAACTAGAACTGGATCAAACCAGTATCTGTAATGGAACATTAGAACAATTTTCTTTTGTTGTGTTTCTTTAAATATCAAAAAGTACTTTTTCTATTTCACATCACTTCTGCCATAGAAAGTCAGCAAGAAGTTTATTCTTTTCAAATACATTTTAGGAAGATTCTCATTTGCAATGTTTTTTGTAGTTTCTAGTTGATAATTACTTTATATTTTCATACATACAAAAATACACTAATATTTTTCTCCATTATTGTTTTTAGACAATGTAAAGCAATAATAACCATTGGCCCAATTTTAAAGTAATAATAATCGACTGATATTCATAGTATTTCTGCAAATTTTGATCTCTTTTTTTGTTGATGATATTTTAAAGTTTCTGTCATAAAACATGTGTAGGCATTTTTCTGAATGAAACTCCATTTTTATATCTATATATATATAATCCATTTTAATTCTTATAAATATTCTGTCTGAAACATGAATCTCTGAACTGACTCACCTTGAGAATTACATTTGACTTTCATTGCATTTCTACAAGTAAAGATTTTAATTTTGTCAATAATATATGAAAGTTTTTGTGTCCAAACACACGTCATCTTTTTTCTGAATTTTATAGATAAATCTTCATCCAGATTTTTTACATATATTCCCTACTCCTTGTAATAATGGACTCTAAAGAATGAACATTTTATTAGAAAATTAAGAAATATATATGAACAAACAACCATAAGTATTACTCACATTTTCAACTATTTCTTTCATAGTTTCCTCTTCTGCGCCTCTAAACTTTTATGATGTGTTGCTGAGACCTTGCTCTCAAGGGCCATTTCTCTTTGGAAATGAAGTTGGGAACATTAGTTGATAGCCACTCCTGCCTCTTTTTAAGCTCCGTGTTAGGGTGCAGAATCTTGTTGAAACATCCAAGGAAGTTTTTTTAATTGCTTTTTTGCCCAAGGCAACAATGAACCAACAAGGATATAATTTTGGTAATTCTCTTGGTTCAGTTTGACGCCTTGTTCAAGGAAACGCAGAGGACTTCTTCCAGATGTGTGTTAAGGGTTGCCCAGATCATTACTGATGCTGCCCTTTGGGCCTAAATAACTCTTTGGGCTCCTACCTCCCCATCATGGGACCAAACTCAATTATTCAGGGGATTCACGTGGTGTTGAACATCAAATTTTTTTTGTCTATGAAAACAAGGTTAGGAAGCATACCTGTCTTAAGGTGGGAGAGAAGAATTCTGGTTCTGGCATTTCTCCACAGTTTTGGTCAATAACAACTGCTTCTACACATGTTTGAATGGGGACATTTTCAGATCTCTACAAAGAACCCTAAATATGGTCCCATATGAAACATTTGCCTCTTTTACTGTTTTCTTGATGGATCTCTTCAGATTTCTCCAGACTTTCACCCTGAGAGCTTTTATCATTTTTGAAGTCCTAGCAATTCAAGGACGCTCTTGTCCTGGTTTTAGCACATTTCCACTTTCCTTATACCTTTTAAGAGTCCTCCCGACCAGCATTCTATTCACTTTCAGGTTCTTACAAATTTCTTTCTGAGACTTCCTTGCCTTAAAACACTCAACAATTGCGATTTGTTTTTCTAAACCTTTAGCCATAGCTAAATTGAAATAGCTGAAAGAATTAAGATTCATTAGAAAGCTTCACAAGTTAAGTTACATTGAAAAAATATAGAAAAAATTCCATTTAAAATGGACTGTAAAGTTAAATGCTGATTACCCTGTTTAATAGAAATAACTTTTAGAAAGATCAAGAAATATATAAATACACATAATCAGTGGTGTAGCCACTATTTTTGCTACCCGGGGCAGTCGTAAGATTTGCTGCCTCCCTCTGGCCGTTGATAATCCGTTAACCTTCAAAGTTCTAAAAAGCCCTCAAAACCGTTATTTTCATAGAACTACAATCAAGGATCTGATTTTAGATTGCTACTGCTATTAGTCCTAAACTTCCATCTTATTACAGTACTTGTATACATATACAGTCGTCATCAAAGAAAACCAAAGATTTTTCAAAACATATACGTATATCAAATTATATATAAAAATATTTGTTAAATTAAGTTAACTGGTTCTTTTTTATTTTTATTTTGTTTTGATTTTACCCCCCTAAAATGCCACCCTTTCAAATGTACTTTTCACGGCGGACCACACCTACTGCACCCTCCCTCCCAACATTTGCTACGCCACTGCACATAAAACGTATTCAAACAAAATATTCTAAAATTTTAAGCTCAGATTACAAAAGAAACTTTCTGGAAATACATTATTTCATTATCTCATAAGACAGCTCAATTCTTTAAACCAGCTGGTTTAGCACAGATAGCGAAATCAAACAACCATTTGTCTTCTTTTTTTTATTTATTTTTCATGAAAAGAAAGCACATATATTTGGCAAAACTTTGGTCAGACAACTCTTGGAAAAGGAGGAAAATTCCACAAATGCAGCAACATCAATCTTATATTAAGATATTTCTTTCTCAATTTAGTCCACCAAGGTTATTGATTCTTCATTCTTAAGGAGCATCTAACATTCCATGTGGATACCATTAGCCACATTATCTTATTATATTACATTTTCTTTGTTCTACTGATATAAACAGCCACTATCCACCTTAATATTTTGATGCTACTTGTCTAAACTCTCCATAGATATAAGCAAGTTATGCTATACTAAAGAAGTCTGATTAGTTACTCATAGTCTCATTGAATGACCAGCAATTTGCAAATTAACATTCTCTTTCTGACAACTGAATTTTTTAAAATTGAAGATATATAAAGTTATTTATTAAGAATTCTTAGTGTCAAAATATTTTTTGAAAAATTTAAATGCAATTTGTGCCCTTATCATACTGAAGGCTTTTATCAAAGTTTATATAGATATGGATGTATAGAGAGATAGATGGGGAGAGAGAGAGATATACACACAGAGATGGGTTGATAGATATATATTTCATCATACAAATATGATGATAATTTTCCAGTTTATATTAAAAGTTAATTTTTTTCATTTCAAAAGATCTATGAGGCTAAGGAGCCTTGCATACCCCTACAATTGTGAAGTCTGCTGGGGCCCTAAGTATGGCCCTAATTGTCTTTATACAGTATATTAAAAAAGTTACTCCACACCTATAATTTCAAAGCAAGAACTATTTCTATGTTTTATAACACAATGACAAAATATTTTGAATAGTCAAATTATTGTGTAAAATATTGTTTCTTAATGAAATAGGTTTCATTGTTTAATTTGTATTTAAGGATACTGGTGCAGTGGTGCTTATTTAAATAAAATTGACAATAAAAAGCACACAGCTACTTTCTGAATGCACTGTATGAGCTAAATTTTGATATCAAATTTTCATAATGGATTTTATTTCAAAATAATAGTTATGTTTTCATAACTAAAAAAAGTTTGGAACTAGTTTGAACTTTTTGAACAAGTCATAGTTTAGTACAGTTTACATTTTTTTAAATTATCAACCCATGATCTTACTCTGTATTTTAAAGTTGCGGGTTTTTAGACAGTAATATAAAATTTTGCACATGCATTGTACCTGGCACTTGTGGTTTCTTTCAGGGCTTCATGTCTTTTCCCTGGAATTTGAGATGACTACCTTGTTGTCCCTTTTGGTTTGCCTGGGGTGGGTGTCATTCTGTGAAACATAAATGTACTAATAAAAATAAATGAAGAACATTCTCATGAAATAATGTTAAAGTGAAACTCTGATGCAGTCACATTGGGGCTGTCCACTGAACTTAATCTAAACTGAATAAAAGTACAATAAGATTTAAGAACCAAAATGTTAGCTAGGTCACTCTACCAACCCCACATTCAGTCATGTTGCAGTGGTAGTTTCTATGTTTAAAATTGTAAATTTTTACTACTATTGTGAGATAAAATCATTCTTAAAGCTTGATGCTTTAGATTTAGTAAGGTCAGCCAGCTTAAAAAGCTTTAAAAATTTATTAGTTGTTACAACTACTTTTATATTCATAACAAATATTAATGACATCTTAGTATGTTGATTTAAATGGGGAAATAACTATAGCAACGCCGGAAACACCAGGTGTTTTGCCAGCGAGCTTCCATTTGTATTTTAGAATTAGGTTTGTCAATTAATTATAATTCAACTTCAGAATCTTCATTTAAAATGTTCCTCATTTTTTCATTGAAATGGGCTAATAATAAACTAACATTTCTTTTAAATTTAAATTTGAATTCTATTCTTTTTTCAGAAATAAAATATTTACTTTATTTGTGAGCAAAAGGACATGGCTTATATAATTCAATTTAGTAATGAATAGAATATTTATTGAGTTATAGACTATCATAATTATTGAGAGAAATCATTAAAGAATCATAAAGTGGACATTTCAAGCAATATCGGTATTTGCATTAAAAAAAACTAAATTGTACCAAAATAGAGTTTTTTATCAATGAAAAACTATTGTGCAAAAATTGTATTTTGGATCCTAAAAAACATTTAAAATAAGTAGTTGTGTTACTTTGACCTGTAATTAAGAGATATTTTGGTATTCTTAAGTTTTAGTACAAATTAATATTCATAGTCCACAATTATTCATACAAAAAAAGGCTAAAAAATTCTAAATTGAATAAAAAAAAAAAAGCCTAGATATTTTTCAAGAAATGAATTCATATTTCCCTCACCATTTTATAATAATAAAAGAATGTAGACCTTAAGGACACTTCTTATTTGATTGGCATCTATGTTGACAATTTTTACAATATCAAAGAAACATTGTATGAAAACTTAGAATTTCTTAAGTGTTAGTTTTATCTAAAAAGATGTTATAATAATTATTTACTACTTTAATAGCAAAATAATGTTCTACAACTTTTTAATATTTGATACATTTAAGTTTCTTTAAAAAAAATAATGCTTATGCCATTTAGATCCTAAAAGTAAACTTGAAAAAATATTTTTAAAGATTTTTCATTGTAGATACTTTTATTTACCATGTTTAATATTATATTAATTGATATTATATTATTTAATATTCATAGTAATCTTTTATTTACTTTGTAAATGTAAACAATAGTCATTAAGCAAATAAATAGATTTAACAAAAAACATTTACTTACATTTTTTATATTTCTCATAATATCATTTAAAACAACAAATATACGATTTTTTGTACAACTATGTTTTGGACTGCTGTCCTTATCTTTGTCATTGTTATCTTCAAAACGTTTTGGCTGGTGAACCCTTTGGCCGCCTTCAGATGATCAAAGTCAAGAACCTTCTTGTTGTTATTGGGTGTCACAGAATTTCAAACTTTACCCTTTATTCAAACCATGGGGTTAGCCTGCTCTCGTTCTTTTAACCAAGACCAGATAGTGTGTTGAATCCCAGGACCTGTGGTCCAACCGATAAAGGTGTTCAGTATGTACATTGAGTTTCTACAGTTCTAAGTGAGTATAATTCAAGGGCAGTGAGCACTAAGAATATATTTCCAAGACTTAACACCCCTATCTCGTCATGGTTGAAAGAATAGGAGTAGTCTACCACCGTGGATTAAATAAAGGGTTGATTTTGAAATTTTGTAAAGACTCCCCATTATGAAAAGAAGTTTGATCACCTGAAGAAGGTTCATCAGCCCAGAAGTTGAGAAGGTAGCAATGATGAAAATGAGGACAACAGTCTGAAAAATAGGTATACAAATTACCGAGCCTTGTCTCAAGGATTATGAAAGTGCATTGAAAAATAATTTTGAGATGTATTAAACTATGATAACTAGTTTAACTTGTCAAAAGCTATGCATTTCATCAGCAAATATGTTTAAAGATATATTTATATATTCATTATTCTAGTTTCAGAATAAAATTCTCATCAGCCCTGTATTTAACATTTAAAACTGACTAGCTCTCAGCTTTAGTGAATTCACATAATTTCTAAAACAAAATGAAAAAGAATTTAGTTCAAATGGTGACTCTAAAATATAAAAGAAAGTAAAAAATGTGTTCAGTTCATTAATGTTATTCAAATTCAGTTTGTAAAAAACGTTTTGTTGCAGAATTTGTCAGAAATATCTTCTTGTGAAGAGTATGACAAATTCAGAACTTAATGTTTTGTTTTTATATCTTTTTGCTGCTATTGTCATTATTCAAGAATAGTGCAATTTTATTATTCTGAATTGATTTGATTACCTTGAAAATCCATGTTCATAATTTATTATCTTTTTTGCACAAGTCTGTAGATTGGGTTGAACAAACAATTGAACATGATTTGATTATGAAATAATTCGTTAGAAGATCCCCTGAAAAGTACCTCCAAGTAACCAGGCTGAGATTAAATGAAACAAATGTTATTGAAAATACCACATCCCTGGTAATGAAAGTAAAACTGGAATAAATATAATTATAATGTGAAAGGAATCAAGATTTTGAACATAACTTATCTTTGTTATGAGACTATTAGGAGTATTTAAATTTTTAAAACATTTAGTTATGTAAAACATGCATAGCCATGAACATAGCAACATTGCCTTATTAGTTATACAGAATATTGTTAGATTTATAGGTTCAGAAAAACATACTGTCTAAAAATATACCGACTTTAGGCCAGAAAAGAAATTTTACACACCTGACGGAGTTTGGGGCCTAATCCCCTTCAAAGTAGGCCTCTTTTGCTTGCACACACTTAGCCCACTGATCCTTCCACTGCTGGAAACACCTCTGGAAGTTGTCTTTTTGAATGGTCTTCATCTCCGTCGTCGTATCCCGTATTATTTCTTCTCTACTCTCAGTACTCTCTACTTTCAATGGTGTCTTCAATTTTGGAATTTCACAAATTGTTTTGCTTTGAGATGAATCACCAAGCTTTCAACAAAATTTAATGCAATACCGTTGCTCAACATCTTCAGTCATCTTCAGAAAATTGGTAATCTGAGGAACACGTTGTGTAGCACCACACTCAGCAACTGACAGGCAGCAACTGAAGCAATGGAAGTCCACCCAAAACTTTACGCATGTGCATGAAGGTTTCTTCCTTCATTGTGTTGAGTGATACTTTTTACATGCAAAAAATAAAGGTTGGACACCAGGTGGTAGTGATAAGACACATGTAAATTCAGATTTGTCTATTATAAAAGCCACTTAACATTTGCTTTTTGGATACTAGTAAAATTATTCTAGAAATCAATATCTGCTAGCATACTGCCTTAGATAATCTAGTTTTAATTAGTTTTCACCTTGATGATTAGCCTTTGAAGAACTTAAGGCAAAAATTTTAATCTGTATTTGTTCATATTTTCTTTAAAATCAAGATTTTACAAAGCACCAAAACCCATTCTGTCTAATGGGTTATAAATATAAGAAAATAGGCCAAGGTAGCTACTATTCTAATAAGTATGATGTTGAGACAAACTATGATCATGACCTAAAATGAAATGAATGCATAAGTTTAGTCATCATGACAGTCCAATTTGCACTCCCATCTGATCCATTTGAGTGGGATAAAATAATTGGAGGCATTACTTTTGGAATGTCCATATACCTATAAATAAATAATGAATACCTATAAATAAGTACATAAATCAACTGCAGCTTGATTTTTGTCTCGTATATTTGGTCATGTATGGTCAATTCAAATCATAAGAACTAATGAAAATAAACAAATTGTCATAAATATGTCTCTCACATATTATGATTTTGTGTTCATATTTTCTTGGGTCAATTTGAATAGAGTTTGCTTTTAGATTTTCTGATAACCAAATAAAGTCCAGACTTTGATTACTTGTTACTTAACCAATAGCAAAAGAACTAAGAAAAACTTTTTTAAATATTATTATTTATAATTTATTGATAATACTTATAACTCTGGAATCATAAGAAAAGGTCAATCAATTGTGAATGAATTCTAAAAAAGAGAGAGAAATGACTTCTTAAATAATTCTTAATGCATTCATTTGTCAGATAAAGCTTATTTTCTTTGACTTACTCTTGGGATTTTGACTAATGTAACATTGAATATTTCTCTTGATCAATTTAGAGACAAATTCAGTCGTGATATGTTGAATATTGATTATATAGGAAAAAACAATATAATAATTAAGATACAAATTTTTTAAATAATATTTAGAGTACAGTTGAATTTATATTATATCAAGGTCAAAGTTGCATTTTGGCATAATTTAATAACAAATGCTGGGTCAATGGTCAACTTTATGGATGATGACGGTTGATCCTTGGTTAAATCACTAAATATAACAAAACATTAATCTTCAATACTCCATCTTGAGCAGATTCAGCAATAAATCAATTCAATTATAAGTCTATTCCAGGTTCTTCAATAGAGATGGTAATGTAAATTTTCTGCCACTCAAATATTATCTCTCTTACCTACTATTAAGTGGACTGCACTATTTTTTAAGGCCAAAAATTACTTCTAACTGAAGAGAGAATGTTGAATGCAGTGTCAGGCAATGTCAATATATGGAGAGCATTCAGTAATTTGTTTTTGTTTAGACTTAGATCTTATATAAATCTGCTAAGCAGTGACACTTGATGTGTCCCTTGATGTCAAGTGATTTTTATGATCCAAGTTATCAAATGATTCACCTTCATCAATTGGATGCAGAGTCAAAAGCTTTAAATTTTCTGAAAAGGTTCTAATCTTAAAATTTTTGGCAGATTGTACTTGATGAAATTTTAAAACTTTTGAAATTGTACATTTTAGCCTTTACTTTTCAAAATCTGCATGACCATGTGTTTACAATAAAAGATAAGATAGGGGAGAATTTAATTTTCCTATGCAATTGATAGTTACATGGGCCATTCCAAAAGTAATGTCTTCTATGTTTTAACTTTCAGCTAAAAAAGTTGAAGAGCTACGAAGACCTTTTATGCTCCAAATTTTTTTTATGTAGTCAGCACCATTTTTGATGCATTTTTGCTAATGATGAATGAAGCAGTCTATTTTCATGTCTGGAATGCACTTTGCCACTCACATCTCTGTCACTACTCTGAAATCGCCAAACCCTTCTTCAAACTGTGCTGATATCAACTGCATCAGCTTTGTAAACACTCAACAGGCGGTGGTGAATGTGTATTTCAATTTTTTTGCTTATCACACATGTCCATGATAGAAGTTGCTTTCTTAGAGTCTCCATTATGAATATTTGCAACTGAGAAATGGAACTTTTGGGTCATGAATGCATAAATTCATTTACCATAACAATGCAATTTGCAATTCTCTCTGATCCATTCAGATGGAATTAAAAAATTGGAGGTATTACTTTTGGAATGTCTCTCGTAGATTTCATCATTACAACCATATTCTGAACATAATGATAGTGATGATTGTATCATTTTGGTTTTAATTAGGTGCTTAATCTGTTGAAAGTTCATTTTCCATTTGAATAAAAATTGTTAAATCTTCTTTATTTTTATCTGTTTTTTTTTTTGACAGTTTGATTAGTAACTAGTTGCTTTTGAATTGACACTTCAAAACTGTGGATAGTGACTTAATTACAAATTTTCTATTTACAACCTTATTTTAATACTTCATTTTAACCTCGAGCCGTGTAAAATCTACCTGAAATAATTATTGATTCATGTTTGTTGGTCAACTTTTTTTACTAATAAAAATCTGAAGAATTATCTCATCTCTTATTAGTCACTTCACTAACATGCTATTTTTCTCTATGAATGCTTTCCATATGATAGTCTGTAGATTAGCTCGGCTAGCAGGTTTTCATTGATATATCTGGACATCAGCATAGAATAAGAACATTCCAAAATGTTATTCTATCTATTACCTTAATGCAATTTCATGAGTTTTTCATTTCATTGAGTCAAGTTTTCTTTCAGACTGTAAATGATATATTTTTATATAATGTTCTTATAACCTATTTTACTTATGATTGAATTTCTCTCAATTTCTATAATTTCTAGCCATAGTAGCTTTAGGATTCCTTGGCTTAAAGGTAAACACATATTTTCCCAAACCAAAAACTTCATTTGGAACAATTGCCACTTTTAATGGATGACTGTAAATGGAAAATTTGAAAGAGAGCTTCATATTTAGTATAAATTGTTCTAAACAAAAGAATTTATTGTGTAACAAGATGGTGACCCCTTAGTCATTGTGTTAAGAGAATAAACTTGAAATTTTGAAAAAATACTTTTTATATTCTTTTTAGAATTTATTTTTCAAATGAGAACATGCGATAACTCATCAGCTCAGTGCATTGATTTTCTCTCTTAAAGTTTATTAGTACTTACTTTGTTTTTTGTTTACTTTTTATCACAGCAGTTTTACATGGCTGCCTGTTGACCTTAATTTTATCAGAGTCTGATCATTATGGGGGTTTATCGTCCGCTTTTGTTGTTGTTTTCTGCTTTCAAACGAAGGGATGAGCAGAGATGATTTTGTTACGTCTTTCAGGGACCGTATCCTCTCCTCCCCACTTTCAAACCAAGCTTGTGAATATGAAGTTTTTTTCCATCGGTTGGCTAACCATGTGATGCCTGGCACACAACCTTTATAACAACCAAACCACTGGAATATGCAAAATTTGGTACATGTCGCTGCCCGGGAATCTATCCAGGTTTTTAGAATTCCAATGCATTGATCTTCAGATGATTGGAATTCGACTTGTTTCTTGTTCTGATGGCCTTCTGACCCAGAATTTTTTACAATGCTTCACTCTGGCTCTGCCTTTTTCCAATTCCTGGGTTTACGATGGACATCCTAGACCCTCATTTTAGATAAATAGATGCAAGATCGATCCCAGTCTGATCTTGTTACAATTGGTTTGATGAACAAATTTTTAAAAAATCATCATGCATTAAAATGTATGGCTATTTACAAAATATGTCTTATAAGATATATATTAAAATATTTTTCTCTATTCAAATTTTTATATCAGGTATCTATCAATGCAAGTTTATTTAACTTAGTCTGAATGGATTTTATAATGACATTCTTAAAACAAATCAATTGTAGTATTTTTCTAGTAGGTATTATAGTTGATAATATTATAATCCTAGATTCCAATTTATGTTTATAATAATTAGGATTATTAGGTTTCTTATTACTTTGGGTTAGAAATCAAGAACCAATTGTTTATACATATGAAAAATTAGAATTCAAAATTTCAGGTTAATTAATCCAAAGTATCAAACTTTTTCTAAAGAATTTCTCACAACTATTGATCCAACTATTGACTTGATTCTATGAATGCATATTTAACAGATAAAAACACTTGCAATTCAAACAGATAATGATAGTTATTCAATATATTAATATCACTATTCGTTGTAATTGCCGATTTTTTTTTATCTTTCAATTATTAATCATTTCGATTTCTGATATTACATTTTAATTGATTATTGAGTTAAGTTTGATGTAATTATTGTCTATATTAAATAATTTTTGTTAAATATATATATATAGATATAATCCTAATACACATAAATTGTTTTAATATTTTAAACTCTTGAAAGTGTTGTGCATATTTATACACTGAAATATGTATTGCAGAATCAAATTCACATATATGCTGATATTATTATTTAGTTTTTCATTACATTATTTTTATTATTACTATGTGTTCTCACAATGGTCACTATCAGAGCTTTGATGCTACTAGTAACAAGTTGCTTTTACTTGTAGTTCCTTAGAGATGCATATTTGATTCATTCCAGTTAAAGTCTGTATAATGCAGGGTCTCTATATGCCCTAGCATTTTTATATAGAGCATTTTCTTTAATATCTAATCTTTTGACTTTCATGTCTCATTGCTAGAGTTTTGTATATGCCTCCTAGTCATAGTTTGAAATCAGAATATTATATCAGCAGTTCCCTACTTTGATTAGAAGTTGAAGTGTTTTAATTTATTGAAGTCATTGTAGAAACGATTTATAAAAACTTTCCTAGCCACAGAAAGTACAGGTAAATGCACTTTTTTATTTGCTGCACTCAGACATATAACATGTGTGCTTTTAGAGATTGATCATTTTTTCAAGTGAGATTGAAAATTTTGTTATTCTCTTCACAAGTCGATAGCTACTATATTTGTTTATTTTTGTTACTGAACTTCAACCATTATATTTCTTTCCAGTTAATGTTTGTATTATGGCTTTCTTTACTTCAAAGATGGCATAATGTATTCGTTGGCTCCAGAAAAGTCATTTTAGAATTTTGATAAAAAAAAGAGGACCCCAATAGAGTAAATCTATCATTTACCATTTCTGTTTATTTTTCTAATTCCTTTTATGTTGTATACAGATTAGTTCCATTTGTTGCTTTTCTAATACATAGTTAACAAATGCCTTATCAGTGCAATAGTGAGTGGATGATTCAAACTTATCGTAAATTAAAAGCATAGTCTGACTTTGCCCATGCAACTCCAAACATTTTAGGTATGGCCAAAAATAAATTAAATTATAACGTTGTGATTAAGTACAAAATCTTGCATAACTCATAACAGTGCCAGGTAGCAATTTTGATATTATTGGATCTTATCAAGGACATGCAGTGCTGTTACCATTCCAAACCCCAAGTGGTTATTAAAACCTGCAGACCAGGTCATGTGAAACAAACGCTCTAACAACTGTTCCAGGACACAGTTAAGTTATGTGTCCATCACTGCAATTTTCACTGTTTTATTCTTAATTCTAGTGGCGCTCTTTCTTCTAGAAGCAAATGTTTTGATTATATCAATTGTCAATACTTATCAGGGGTATTCTGAAATACCACCTCTCTAAGAACACTCCTAGACACATGAAATGCAACTGTGTGAATTTTCAAGAAAATCGGCCCAGCTATTTCAGAGTCCACACAGACACACACAAAAAGTTGCATTTATATATACGTTTAGATATTTGAGAAATAATAATCACTAGAAATCCATGTCTTAATTACTATTAATGAATGAAGAAATAAAATGAATTGAAATTATAATTCTAAATGAATAGATGAATTTAAGAATAACAAAAATATTGACCTATTTCTAATATTTATTTAAATGAAATATCTCATATTAATCTAAACATTTATAATAACCTCCAAATTCTATTTTATTTTTATATTATTTTACAAACACTTGTTCATTAAATGAAATAAAATATTTTTCAATTATTATTTTTTTTATGAATTTCATGTGCATCAATTGATTAAATCTTAACACACTTCTATTTTTCCTGGAATGGATTTAGCAGCTCTTAAATAAGCACTCTAAGGTAAAGTCTTTATTTTCAAATTGATTTATGGTTCTTTATTTTTGAACAAATAGAAAAACAAGAAATTAGAGGCATAAAAAGGAAAATATAAATCCACATTTACATTGAAATGTACTTGTGCTTAGGTATGTAAGTTTCTAAGCTTTTGAAGTAATGTTCCTGTATGGTTTCTTAACTTAATAAACACACATCACATAATTGAAAAATAATATTTTTAGATATTAATCAAACAGGGTCACCAGTGGTAAAATGTTGGCTGCATTAGGGATTTAAATTTCAATAACATAAGTGTTCTGGGGTAGTTGACACCCCTATTTCCTGTCCTCAAATGGACCCTTCCATCTCTTGAACAGCGGCCATTTTG